>WSYH01002239.1:54129-87099 GCA_036426205.1 Ascaphus truei | reverse complement strand
TTCCCAGCAGGCAAACGCAGTATCCTCCAATGACTAGCAGGTCGCTCCCAAAGTAATCAATACTCTATGGAACAAGTCTCCCATTAATACGGAAGTCAGCCCCCATTACTAGACAGTCTCCCCTCCAACCTTGCAAAAGGCATAAGTCTCCTCCATAGTACTAGGCAAATCTACCCATTACTAGGCAAAGTTGCTACCCCATTACGAGGCAGTCTTTATCACCATTATCTAGACAGTCTCCCCATTACTAGGCAAAGGCTCTTCCTTAATAGGCAGTTGTTTAAGTTTTCCACCCCCCCCGGTCATTACAGACATAGACAGTCTACCCCCTGGCAACGGCAAGTCGAGTCATCCCACCCATTATAGACCGCTCCCCCATCCATTTACTAGACAGTCTCCACCGTACTAGACAGTCTCCCCATTGGCACGGAGTTCTCCTCCATACTAGGCAGTCTACACCATTATGATATTTACTAGGCATAAGAGGTCTACACCCCACTCTAATGAAATGACAGTCTACTCATATACTAGGCCAGTCTACACACCTACTCCCCCCAACGTTAGCACAAGTGTCTCCCAATTTATGAGGACAAGTCTCCCCCATTACTAGATAGAAGTCTCCCCCATCATAATGCAAGGCAAAAACAGTATTCCACCTTACTAGGCAGTCTCCCACATCAAATGAATAGGCAGACAACCAAGTATTCAACAGAATTATTAGAAAGTCCCCCAGCTATAAAACATAACCCCTATTCCCCATTCAATGTACTGAGCATCAGGCTAACCACCCACCCCCCCAATTTTACCTAGACAGGTCTACCGCCATCCCGCATTACTAGGCAAAGTCTCCCAATTACTAGACAGGTAATCCTCCATTGCAAGGCAGTCTCCTCCCAAGTATAGGCAGGATCCCAAATCTTGACGACACGGAAGGTAGACCAAATGAAGTAGGCAAGGGCGCACTACAAGAAAGTTGAAGCAACGGAGTAACAATAAGCTTACACCAGTACTATGAAAGTAAATCCCTCCCATATTAATAGGCACACAGTATCCCCCTAAATTCCCTCATTACTAGGCAGTAAGTCTCCCGCCATCCATTACTAGGCAGTTCCCCCATTCTAGGCAGTCCTCCCCCATTCCCCTTACTAGGCAGTTCTCCCCCATATTACTAGGCACAGGTTCCCCCATTGCAAGGCAAGTCTCCCACCATTGCAAAGGCACAACAACCGTCTCCCCCAGGACTAAGCAGTTCCCCCATTAAACAAAATGAAGAAAAGGGAAAAAAAGTTAGAAGCGCAGTCAGTACGGGGGTTGTTGGTCACAAACTCTATATCTTTATTATTTATCTTGTCCCAGGGAGTAATGACCCATCGAGGGGACAACAAACATTAGAAATCAAATAATGAATATGAATGGGTATATGTATATTAAAAAATGTTGAAGATGAAGCTGTTTTGTTAGATTGTTTGTTTGTTGACAATTGCACCTTCGTTGATGGGTCTCCAAGGGGTTTTTGTTTTTTTTTATTATAAATAAAAAACGGGAGTAGTAGCCCGGATCGAATAGAGAGTACTAGTCTGCCAATGGTGCACGCCCGGGAGTTTAGGTAAAGAGGGGGTCACCAACCTACGGGTTGAGGAACATGCTCAATATGTTTCTCAACCATTGAATCCACTTTTGGTCGTGGGGGTCAGTAGTGTCCTTAGTCCCGAAATCCGCTCCAGTGACCACAACCCCATTATTGAATGAGCTTCTAACTTTTTTCTTCTTTGTGTCACGTCACGAGTTCAATCAGGGAACTGGGGGTTCACTCTGTTTCAAGAAGACCCCCCCACCGCCCCCCCCCCCCTGCCACACACCCCCCCAGAAGCTGCGCTCACATTCCGTGGTTGTGACGGTCTCACTCATAATTTTTTCCCCAGACAAAGCAAGCAGCAACACACAAGGAGAACCCTATACGCACCGTGACGATGGTTCATGTCACACATGTTTTTGGTTTTTTTTTTTATCCCCATATATATAAATTTATTTTTTTGACAAATCTTGCTGATTGCACAGATTCGTAGCAACATCCAATTTGGCGCCAATTGTTTATTTTTTCTTGTACTCCCCATTACAAGGCAGAGGAAATATCTATGGTGATCCACACATAAATAGTAGGAACAATGACAGTGGAAAATCGGATAAACCCCCAACCTCCCTCCATACCGCAACCCTCTTTGCGGAATCTATGCAGTCCAACTTACCGCTAACCCCCATAGGTGACCAGAGATCCAAATCCTCCAGCAGCGGCAATACGGAATATAGACCTCGAGGGGTAACGAGGGCACCCTCCCCCACCCCCCAATACCCTTGCCTACCAACCCTGGAGGAACAGTAGGGACTGCATTACTGGGCCAGCAACACCAAAACGGGAAGCGATAGGTAGTAATCAGGAGAGGTAAGAATATTGGTAAGGCACCTACGGAAGTAAAAAATGAACAGGTAGGCACCAGTGAGGACGAAAACAGGGCGCCAACTCAACAGGAAAGGCAAGACAAAAGGAACGGCGAGAAAAAAACCACGGTCAGAGGTAGTAAAAAAGTTGGAAAGGAAGTATTCAAGTCTCACCATTCCATTGCAAGGCAACAGGAAGAGTCTACACAGCACTATATTACAAGGCGTCTCCCACCCATTGAAGGCAAGTGTTACACCCATTGCAAACGGCAAAGCTCCACTAAACCCATTCATTATAGCAACACACAGTTTAGCAAAGAAGCGTAAAAATGGAAAAGGAATACAACCAGAAAACAGGAGGACAACAGGCCCGCCCACCCTAGGCATGTTAATCTTTGCTCCACAAGGAGTCTAGGAACAAAGAAATAAGGGCAAGCGACGATTCTTACAGACAGACAGTTGCAAATATTAATGGTAACCTAGGAATAAACGGACAGGTCACAGCTAGGCTGCGTTAACTATAACAACAATGACTAGGGAGTCTTCCACCCTTTTATACCAACCCACTTTCGTTATAGGTTAGTGCTAACAATTGAGAGAGAAAAAGTATAGGACAGTCGAAACAATCCATGGTACCTAGGAAAGTTATCCCAATATTACAAGGAATAGGCTACCCCCCCAACCCACTAATAGGCAGTTCCCACATTACTAGGACCACCCCAAGTCTCACCCATTACGATGCAATAAAGTCTCCCCCATTATTACTAGGCAGTCTCCCCATTATTAGACAGTCTCCACCATTGCAAGGCAAACGTCTACCCTATTACTAGGCAGTATCCCCATTGGCAAGGCAGTCTCCCCCATAACAGGCAGTCGCCCCAATTACTAGGAGTTCCCACAATTTATAGACAGTCTCCCCATTGACAAGGACATCAGTAGTCTCCCCCATCATTGCAAAGGCAGTCTCCCCATAATTGCAGGGATAAGAAGGAGGCAAAAGCTCTTTTCCCCTCTTATCCTGGTTTCCTTCTAAGTTCATTTTATTTTCGCCCTTCATTACTAGACCTCTCCCCATTACTAGACCTTACCCCATTACTAGGCAGTCTCCACATTTGAAAGGCTCAAGTCTTTCCCCCAGCCCAAGGCATCAGCCTCCCCATTTGCAAGGAACAGTCTCACACCAATACAAGGGCAGTCTCCCCCCATTACTAGGCAGTTCTCCACCATTTCAAGCAAGTCTCCCCCATTGAAAGGCAAAAAAGTTCTCCCCATGCAAGGAAGGTCATCCCCATTGCAAGGCAGTTATCCCCCATTACTAGGCAAGTCAGGTCTCCCCATTACTAGGCAGTCTACACCATCTTACTAGGAAACCGGTCTCCCCCAGTACTAGGCAGTCTCCCCCCAACCCCACCCCAATCCCAAAAATAACCGCCCACAAAGACAGTATAACCATTGCAAGGCAGTTCACCGTAATAGGCAGTCTCTCCAATTGCAGGCGTCGCCTCCAGTACTAGGGCAGTTCCCCCATACTGGCAGTCTCCCCATTACTAGGAAGTCTCCCCCATTACTTAGACAGTCTCCCCATTGCAGGCAGTTCCCCTCCATACTAGGCAATCTACACATTACAGGCACCGTCTCACCCCACTTACGAGGACCCAGCTTCTACCACCACCCCAATTACTAGGTACCCCAGGTCTATCCCATTACTAGACAGTCTCCCCATACTAGGCAGTTCCACCATTACCAGAAAAAGTCCCACCACCCCCCACACCAACCCCCATTACTGGCAGTTCTCTCCAACATACCTCTAACTAGGCAGTCTCCCCCCCCATTACTAGCGCAGTCTCCACACCCAACTTACACCAGGGCCAACAGTCCCCCCATTATAGACAGTCTCCCCCCTGCAACGCACCAGTATCCCCATTATAGGCAGTATCCCCATTGCAAGGCAGTGCCCCATTACTAGGCAGTCTCTCCATTGACAAAGCAGTCCTCTGTCCCATGGTGCAAAGGCCTCTCCCCCTATTACTAGGCATAGTCTCACCCCATTACTAGACCGTTCGATCCCCCATTACTAGACCGTATCCCCCATTTACTAGACCGTTCCCCCATGATAACAGGATCCCCCACCATGCAAGGCACACCCCCAACCCCCAAAGTCCTGCCCCCATTACTTGAAAGTCTCCCCCAATTACTAGACAGGTCCCTCCATTGCAAGGCAGTAGTCTACCCATCCCACTGACAAGGCAAGTCAGACCACCCCCCCCCCCCAGGACATAGAACCCCGTCTCTCCAACCATATGTAAGCTGAGAACGTATTTCTACCCTAGGACTAGACCGTCTACCCCATGACTGACGTCTCCCCCATTACTAGACAGTCTCCCCACGTGCAACGGCAGTTTCCCCCATTACTAGACCGTTCTCCCCCAATTACGAGGTCAAGGAGACCCCATTGTAAAGGCAGTCTCAAACCCAACTAGGACCGTCTCCACCATTACGAGGCAAAGTCTCCCCCATTTGCAAGGGCAGTTCCCCAATTACGTTGACGTCTACACCCTGTACCTAGAAAGTCTCATCCATTGCAAGGTGCGAAAAGAGTATCACCCATGGCAAGGCAAACGGCTCCCCCATTACTTAGACCGTCTCCCAAATTTATAGACCGTCTCCAATTACTAGGACACCGTCGTCCCCCTTAATAGACAGTTCTCACCCAGTCAAGGGCGAGTCTCCCCCATTATGAACAGTCTACCCCATTTAATTAGACAGTATATTCAACCATTGCAAGGCTAGTTCCCCCAATTACGCGGACCGTCTCCCACATTAATAGACCGTATCCACATTAATAGGACAGAATCACCCAATGGCCACAAAAGGCAGTCTCCCCATTGCAAGGCAAGCAGTATTTTTCCAAACACATACTAGGCATAGTACCAAAAGTAATAGGAAGTATCCCCCATACCTAATTAAAGGCAACAGTCTCCCCCATTACTAGGCAGTCTCCCCCATCCCATTACTAGGGCCAGTCTCCCCCATTACAAGCAACTGTCACCCCAATTGCAAGGCGGCAGTCGACCCCATTACTAGGCCAGGGTGACATTCAATTGACTTCTGACGTTTAGGAGACACGCCAGACGGGCTAATAGGACCACACTTCAAGGAGGAGACCAGTCTTGCAAAAGAACCTTCTTGTATATAAAATGCAAGGGTTTCCGCCCACACAGGTGATTTAGTCCACCCAGTACTTAGACCGTCTCCCAGTACTAGGCCAGTTCTCCCCCATTACCTAGAACGTCTCCCCGACCACATTACTGGACCGTCTCCCCAATAGTACTGGACAGTATCCCAATTTGCAATGGAAACAGTCTCCCCAGTATTACTGACCGTACTCCCCCATATTACGTAGTACCGTGCTTCCCCCATTACTAGGCACGTCTCCCCCATCCATACTAAGGCAAGTATCCCAATTACAAGCAGTCCCCCCCATTGCAAGGCAGTCTTCCCCCATATAGGCAGTCGCTCATTTACTAGGCAGTCTCTACATTGCACGCAGTCTCTCAATTGCAAGGCAGTCCCCCCATTACTAGAACGTCGCCCCCATATTACTAGGGCAGTCTCCACCAGAGTATTACTAGGGCAAGTGTCATCTCCCATGCACCGCAATTTCTCACATTGCAAGGCGTCTCCCCCTATTAATAGACCGTCCCCCCATTACTAGACCCGTTCTCCCCCCATTTAATGGACCGTGCCCCATTACGGGCGGCTCCCCAATTACTAGACGTCTCCCACATACTAGACCGTTTCTACCCATACTAGCACGTCTTCCCCCCATTACTGGACACCGCTCCCCCAATTTACTAGACAGTTCACCACAATTACTGGACAGTCTCCACCACTCTATCTGGTGAGCAAGGTTATCCCCCATTACTTAGGACCGTCTCCCCCATTTATAGGCAGTTCGTCCCATTACTAGGCAGTTCTCCCCCAGTATAGACCGTCTACCCCCCATACTAGATAAATACGTTCAACCATTACTGGACAGGTCTCCCCCACTTACTAGGAGTCTCCCCATTACTAGACAGTCTCCCATTGAAAGGCAGTATCCCCCATTACTAGACAGTTCATCCCCCATTGCAAGGCAGTCTCCCCCATTGTACTAGACAGGTCTACCCCCAGGCAAGGACAGTACCACACATTTAATAGACCAGTTCTCCCCCATCTGCAAGGAAAAATAATGAGGGGTTGGGTATTAAGCTGGAAGTTGCTACGCAGAAGAGAGAACTGGTGAAGATTACCGCTTGAAAAAGAGTAGGGTGAAAGTATGGTCGAAGAAGGCGGAGGGGAAGCAAACGTAAAAGACGGTGAAATGATAGTGGGGATCGGACAAAAGGAACCCTAGAAGAAAAATAATAGCAATGAAGCATCCGAACGGGGACTTACCCGCAGTTATCAAAAAAAAGGTAAAGAGCGCGTAACCAAAAGGCCCGAAGTAGAAACAGTCAGGATATGGTTTAAGTGTGAACAAGAATGGCGTGTGGTAAAGTGGCTCAACTGGAAGTGAGATATAATCACCCCTATGCTGCCCGTACTCTTTTCCCCCTAATCCCCCTACGACCCCCCCGTCGTACCGACGGGCGGTGATATAGGTATGTAATGTATGTTACCCCCTAGTAGGTGCTTCCCTCCTCCCCCCGCTACCTTAAATTTCTGCCTGTCCCTCCTTCCTTCTGGCCTGTCTACCTGTTCTTTTCTTCCACCTGTGGCATCGCCCCCTTCAGCCTCATGGAACAAAAGGGTGCTGGGGTGGGGGAGGAGGGCGGGGGGTGCAAAATGGGGCCTGTATGGTGTGCGGGAGCTGGTAAAGAACGAACTAAAGAAAAAGAGGGGGGGATTGGATATGTTCTTAAGGGGGAAGAGGTGAAGGCGTAGGAAAAAGAGGAAGGAGAGAGAAGAACGAGAAAGGAAGAGACAGTAAAAGTGAACAGAGAGGTCAAGGAACAGGGGAATGGGAGAAGGAGGAGTAAGAGTAAAATCTCGAAGATAAACCCTCCCTATCTGCCCCTCCCGCAAAATACCGCACTCCCGCCCACCCTCATACCTCGCCACGGACATACATCCTTCCCTCCCTCCGTCCGTGGCCAATCCATCCATCCACGTCCCGCCCTCCACGCCCTCCCTCCCCAATCCTGACCTCCCTCATACCTGCCTCCCTCCCTCCCATCTTGCCCTGAGGAGAGAGAGGAGAGGGAGAGGAGAGGGGAGAAAGGGGGGGAGGACGGCGAGAGAGAAGAGCAGAAGAGAGAGAATCGAGAGAGAGATAGAGAGAGAGAGAGAGAGAGAGAGGAGATAGCGAGTAAGAGAGAGGAGAGACGGGGATCGAGAGGGATAGAGAGAAAGAGACGCGCAAACAAAATAGCGAGCGCTGTCTATAAGTCTATCTCTAGATAAAATCATAATCTATATATCTAGTCTCTAAGATTGAATATAGCTGAAGAGGGTTATAGACTGTTGAGATGAGATCAGTGCTAGCTCAGATTTACTGATATATGGAGGAACTGCATTCGGCATGTAGATAGGTCTAGCTCTCTTCTCTCCGCTTTCCTCTTCTCTTTCTTCTTCTCTCTCTCTCTATTCTATTCTTCTCTCTCTCACCACACCTTCTCCCTCTTAACACCGTAGTCTCTCTCTCTAATCTCCTCTCTCTATATCCCTCGTTCACTCACTCTCTCTCTCTTCAACCCCCTGGGCAAGGAACCCCTGAGAAATTCTCAATAAGGCCTTCGCTGTGTCCTGGCTCTCTTCATTAAGCCCCACTCACTGCTAAGATACACACAATCACTTGTATGATCTATGTTAATGTTGGTTATACCGCCGCGCATCCTGGCACAATGCCCGTACAGGCCCGCATTTAGGCTTTGTCCCCAGTGGCGGCGTGTGCGAGCGCGCCCAAGATTTTTGGCTTTTGGCGCGGCGGCCGAGCCTTGGCCACGTCGTGGCGGTTCAGCCAATGAGGGCGAACCAGCCGTGGATGTTCTATGGCCGGACCTCCCTGCTATACTCAAAGACGCCAGTCCACCTCGTTACCCCTATACCGCAGATCGCGGCTTGAACTGGCGCACGCGACGCCAGGCGCGTCCAACGCGCGCTAGCACGCAGTGACTGGGGGCCGTAGACTTAGGCAGAGGCCTACGAGGACCTGGGGCGTCAAGTTTCGGGGGGGGCGAGGCCCCGCTCTCTTCCCCGCAACAAGGAAACTGATTGCCGGGAGGGGGGGGGGGGGAGTGGGAGGTAGGGTTGGTTGCGGGTGGCTTCTCCAAAAATACTGGACGCAATGGTGGCAGGTGCGACGCACTCGAGACAAACACACAGACACACACACATTCTCACCTCTCTCTGCTCCATGCTGTTTCCTCTCCTCTCCTTGGCCCCACTCCCGAGGTCCCCAACACTCCTCCTGTAGTGGCTGACATACCCAAACAGCAACACATCAGGAGTGTAGGAACCGCCACCCATACTGTGACCTGAACCACTCAATCTCTCCCGTCCAACAGAACCAAGCGGAAGCCCATTACAAGGGTCACAAGCACGCCCGAAAGGTGAGAGCCCTGGAGAACTCCCGGCACAAGCAGATCATGGGCAGCGCGCCGGGAGCCGGGAGAGAGCAGCGCTGCCCCCGCTGGAGGCCAGGAGAAGGGGCAGTCCGCCTGCACAGCTTCCGAGACACATCGACTCTTAGTTCCCCGCTGATTAGTTGGGGGGTCACATGGAGGAAAGAGAGGGGAAGGGGCACATGGGGAAAAAGTAGACTGGGAAGCACATGGGAAAAGAGACGGGGGGGCACATGGGAAAAGAGACGGGGGACACATGGGAAAAGAGTCAGGTAGGGTAGAGGACGGGGGGCCATTCATGGGAATCATAGACGGGGTCGGAGAGACGGGGGAAAATGGGAAAAAAGAGACGGGGGGACATGGGAAAAGAGACGGGGGGGTACATTGTGGAAAAGAGCACGTGCGGGGATATGGAACGAAGGTGTGACGGGTAAAAAGCACGGGACTGGGTGAAGCAGCGGAACTGTGGAAAAGAGGAAAGGGGGGTACATGGGGAAAGCAGAACGGGGGGGACAGGGGGGTACATGGGGAAAAGAGACGGGGGGGGCACATGGGAAAAGAGACGGGGGCACATGGGAAAAGAGACGGGGGGACATGGGGAAAAGAGACGGGGGCACATGGGAAAAGCTATAGGGGGGAATGGGGGGAAAAGAGACGGGGTGGGCAATGGCGGGGAAAAATGAAGGGTACGAGGGGGGTATACATGGGAAAAGAGAGGAAGGGGCAATGCATGGGAATATGGAAGACGGCACTGGAAGACGAGGGGGCCTATGGGAAAAGAGTCGGGGGGGTACAGTGGAAAAGAGACGGGGTCGCACATGGGAAAAAGAGACGGGGCGGTAACGATTGGGAAAGAAAGATGGTCATGGTGGAAAGGCGGAGGGCACTGGGGACGAGAGGGTAAATGAAGAGACGGGGGCACATGGGGAGAGAGACGGGCAGGAAACGAAGACGGGGGGTACATGGGAAACGAGACGGGGGCACATGGGAAAAGAGACGGGGGGTACATGGGAAATAGAGGACGGGGGGGCAAACATGGAGCTAAAAGAGGGAACGGGCAATGGGGACGTGAATGCCGAAATTGAGGAAAAGAGAAGCGTGAGGCACATGGGAAAAAGAAGGGGGTGGTACATGGGAAAAAAAGAAGAGAAGGTACGGGACGGGAGGAGAGCACGGGGATGGGAAAAGAGACGGGGAATGAAACCGAAGGGCCAGGGTTCGTATTGGGTAGAAAGACGGAGGCGAGGGCGGGGGTACATGCGGGAAGAAAAGAGACGGGGGCACATGGGGAAAAGAGACGGGGATACATGGAAAATAGACGGGGGCACATGGCAAAAGAGACGGGGGTTCATGGGAAAAGAGATGGGGGAAAGGAAAGAAGAACGGGTGGACAGGGAAAAAGAGGGGGCACATGGGGAAAAGAGGAACTGGGGCACATGGGAAAAAGAGTCGGGGGTACTTAGAGACGGGGAGGAAAAGAGCACGTGGCAGGCCATGGGAAAAGAGCGGGGGTAGTACATGGGAAAAGAGACGGGGGACCACTGGGAGAAGGGTACATGAGGGAAAAGAGACGGAGGCATGGGCAACGAGACTGGAGACAGGAAACGGAGCGGGGTCTGGTGACAGAGTCGGGGGACAGAAAAGAGAGGGAGCACATGGGAAAAGAGACGGGGGAGTCATGGGAAAAAGAGAAGGGGGTACCATGGGGACAAAGATCGGGGGCCTGAACGAGGGGGGGTACATGGGAAAAGAGAACGGGGGCATAGACCATGGGAAAATAACGGTCATGGTAAGCGAGGGGGTACATGGGGAAAAGAGACGGGGGACATGGTAAGAAAGCATGGGAGGGGGTACATGGGGAAAAGAGACGGTGGCACATGGGAGAGAGGAGGGACAGAAGAGAGGGGACAGGGGAAGATACGCAGGAAAAGGGGGGATCAACCTGGGAAAGAGAACGGGGCCATGAAGAGGGGGCTGACAATTCGGGTGGTAATGGGAAAAAAAGAGACGGGGGCACATGGGAAAGAAAAGGGGTACGGGAAAGATGGGGGGTACATGGGGAGAGAGCACATGGAACGAGAGGGGTCTGAAAAGAGATCGGGGGTATGGGAAGACGCACTGAAGGACGGGGGAATGGGAAAAGAGACGGGGGGGCACATGGGGAACGAAACGTGGCCAGGCCTACAGGGAAGAGAACGGGGGCACCCCCCCCCCCCATGGGCACGGACGGGACATGGGAAAGAGACGGGGGTCGTGCACCATGGGGAAAAGAGACGGGGGCTACATGGAAGACGGGGGAACACCTTGAAAGAGACGGGGGGGTCATGGGGGAGAGGGACAGGAAAAGAGACGGGGGCACATGGGGGAAAAGAACGGGGAGGTACATGGCCAAAACACGGGCACGAGCATACGGGGGTCATGGGTAATAGATGGGGGCATGGGAAGAGGGGGGTACATGGGAAAGAGACGGGGGCACAGGGGAAAAGAGACGGGGGCACATGGGAAAAGAGTCGGGCGGGTCAAAAGACATGGGGCACAGGAAAAGAGAGGCGGATGGGCTCATGGGAAAAGAGCGGGGGGGTACTGGGGAAAGTAGACGGGGCAAGGGACCGAAACAGCAGTCGGGGCGCCTACATGGCGGAAAAGAGACGGGGGGCCATGGGGGGAAAAGAGAGCTGGGGGCAATGAAGAGACAGGGACCGGGGAAAAGAACGGGGGGCAACATGGGGAAACGTGACGGGGGCACATGGGGAAAGAGAGAGGGGGGTACATGGGGGAAAAGGGCGGGGACACCCCCCAGGGCCGACTCCCCCCAGCCCACCCCGGAAACGAGAAAACAGACCCGCCAACCGACGCCACACACCCCACCAAGGTGGAGTCAACCCACCCATGGGGCGAAACGCCAACACCCCGCAACACCGCCCCGGCCACCCCGCCCGCGAAACCATGCGACCCGCCTCCACCCGACACACAGACCCGCACCGGGCGCCACCGGTTACATGGGAAAAGAGAACCGACCGCGGAACTCCCACCCGCGGCCCCCCCCCCCCCACACCCCCCCGCTACAGGGCACCAATTGGGCACCCCACCGACCCCGAACGACAGACCGCACCCCCGGCCGACCACCCACCCCTCCCGCCGCGGCACCAACACAAAGACCCCGCCGGCCCCCGGGAACATGGGCAACACGTAGCGGGGGCCCCCCACCCCAACCCCACCCACCGACACGCCCACACACACACACCCCCGGTCACATCGCCGGAGCCCAACCCCCCGAAAGGAAAAGAGACTGGGGCGTTCAGGTTACATGGGGAAAAAGAGAGGGGAGCACAGGCAATGGGAAAACAGAGACGGGGGTACATGGCCGGAATACCATAGCACCCCAACCGGGGTCACATGGAAAAGGACCGGGGGGGTTCAGGGAAAAGAGATGGGGGCACATGGGAAAAGAGACGGGGGGGTGTGACCCATGGGGAAAAGAGACGGGGGCCACATGGGGAAAAGAGACGGGGGGCACATGGGGAAAAGAGACCCCGCACAACCGGGGGTTACCATTACCGCACCCCCGAACAAACAAGAGACGGGCCCCCCCGCACCCCCACCCCTGGGCACATGGGAAAAGAGGAGGCGGAGGTGCCCACCCCCGGCCCCCCCCCCCCAACCCCCCGGTAATGGGAAAAGAGTCGGGGGGTACATGGGGGGAAGGAAAAGAGACGGGGGGCACAGGGCATGGGCAAATGGGGAAACGGAGACGGGGGGTACATAGGGGGAAAAGAGACGGTTGGGCACATGGGAAAGGAGGGGCGCACGGCTGGCGCCCATGCCCCATGGGGAAAAAAAGAGACGGGGGGTACATGGGAAAAGAGACGGGGGAGGGGCATCATGGGAGGAAAAGAGACGAGGGTGGTTCGGTACATGGGAAAAGAGACGGGGGGCACAAGGAGGAAAAGAAGACGGGGGACATGGGAAAAAGAATGACGGGGGCACATGGGAAAAGGAGACGGGGAGGTAGGGGAAACTGGGAACAAGAGCGGGCGGGCACCCAGTGAGGAAAAGAGACGGGGGCGGCCGGTTAACCTATGGGAAAAGACCCCTTTGACGCTGGGGGCGGGTTACCATGGGGAAAAGAGATCTCGGGGGCACAATGGGAAAAGAGACGGGTGGAGGACATGGGAACCGAAAATAGACGGGTTGGGCACATGGCAAAACGAGACGGGCGGGGTCGGGAAAAAGAGTGGGGGCACAGGCGAAAAGAGATGGGGCCCCCCGGTCCGGTGTACAGGGAAAAAAAGAGACCGGGTTCGGTTGTACAGGGGAACACAGACGACGGGGCACTGGGAAAGGAAAAGAGACGGGGTGGTACATGGGAAAAGATGAAGGGGTTCGGTACTAGGGAAAAGGACGGGGGACACATGGGGAAAGAGACGGGGGCCCATGCGGAAAAGAGACGGGGGCATTAGTGGGAAAGAGATGGCGGTGTGCATTCATGGGAAAAGAGGACTGGGCACTCTTATGGGGGGGAAAGAGACGGGGGGCACATGGGGGCGAAAAGATGACCCGGGCGGGGGGCACATGGGAAAGAGATTCGCGGAGACCATGGAAAAGGAGACCGGGGGGGCAACATGGGAAAAAAGAGATAGGGGGCCACACGGGGAAAAGAGTCAGGGGGTAATGGAAAAGAGACGGGGACATGGGAAAAGAGCACGGGGTTTTGCGGTGGTGGTACTAGGGGAAAAGCAGAAGGGCAGGCGGTTTGGTTTGGTTTGGGACTCTTTCCCTGGTGGCGGGTAAGGACAATGGGGAAATAGACGACGGGGGCACCTGGGGAGGAAACGAGACGGGGGCCGTTTGAGCACGGGGCGGAACACCCTGGGGGGCAAAGAGCCAGTGCGCTCGGGCCCACCTTTATTGGGCCACATGGGGAATTTTAAGACGACGCGGCGGGGGGCAACAGGAAAAGGAGACGGGGATGGCTACCATGGGGGAGGAAACGAGACGGGGCGGTACATGGTGGCAAAGAGTAAGGGGGGGAAGTGGGGCAAATGGGGAAGGATAAAAGAGCCGGGGGCACATTGGGCAACACTACGCCACATGGGAAACGAGACGGGGCGGTAAAGGGGAAAAAGAGGGACTCCCGGGGGCCACGGGGCAAATGGTGGAACGAGACGGGGGGAATGTGGGAAAACGTTTGCAATGGGGGGCAAATGGGGGCAAGAGGACGGGGGGGTGGGGGTACCGATGGGAAAAAGAGAAGGCCCCGGGGCAACATGGGAAAAGAGACGGGGCAATAGGGAACAAGAGACTTGGGGGCACAGGGGAAAAAAGAATGTCGCAGGGGTTGGTACCTATTGGAAAGTAAAAGAAGAAGGGGGCAAATTGGAAAAAGAGAGAGGGGGGACAGTGGGGGAAAAAGGAGTCGGGGGGTGTGGTAGTGTACATGGGGAAAAGAGACGGCGGGCAACTGGGGACACGAAGACGGGGGGTGGGTCCGGGTAAATGGGGGAAACGAGAATGGGGTGGAATACAGGAAAGAGACGGTGGGCACCTTTGGGCCACTGGGAAAAGAGACGAGGGCCCGGACATGGGGAAAAAGAGACGGGGGCACATGGGGAAAACCCGAGACGGGGGGGGGTAAGACATGGGTGAAAAGAGACGGGGGGGGCAGGGGCCAGGGCACATGGGGAAAAAGAGATAGGGGTGGTAATGGGAACAGGAGGACGGGGGCAAACATGGGAAAGAGGCGGGGGGTTTGGTACATGGGAAAAGAGAATGGTGGGGCACATGGGAAAAGAGACGGGTTTTTTGTGTTTTTTGGTACATGGGGAAAAGAGAGGGGGGGGGTTGGTAGTGGTACATGGGGAAACAGAGACGGGGCACATGGGAAAAAAGAGACGGGGGGACTACATGGAGAAAAGAGACGGAGGTGCACTGGCAAAAGAGCCGGGGTTATGGGAAAAGACGGATGGTGGGCACAATGGGAAAAAGAGACGGGGCGTCGGTACTATGGGGAAAAGAGACGGGGCCTACCAGGGGAGAAAAAAGAGACGGCGTGGGGCACATTGGGGAACAAAAGACGCAGGGGGTTTGTACATGGGAAAAACGACGACCGGGTTTGTGGTTTGGGATGGTACATGCCGGCGAAAAGGATCTGGATTGGGCACATGGCCCCCGGACACGGAAGAGACGGGCGGGGAGTGCCCCTTTCATGGCATTCTTATTGGTGATCAAAGAGACGGTTTGGGCCATGGGAAAAGAGGGGATGGCGGGCCCATGGGGACAAAAGAGACTGGGGCACCATTTTTTGGGGTAGAAAAGCAGACGCGGTGTCCACCCCTCCATGGGGAAAAAATGGGTTTATAAAACAATTACTCAATTGGAAGTATATATGTTCTAATGGTTGTTTGCGTTCCCATTTTTTTCTTTACTGGACCACCGGGAGGCATGTCTTTACTGTTGCTTGCCTCCTACTGTTCGGGCGGTGTCGCGGGGGACTGCTTGCTGGTTCGGGGGAGTGTTTTTGGTTTCCGTTTGCGGTGCATTCACCACTGGAGGAAGGAGGTCGGAGTGGAAATTAGACCGGCAAGGCAGTGAGGAAAAAAAAGGAGGGATCTGTTTCTTGCCAGTTTGGATTTCAGAATTTCGACCAGATCGCTGATGCCCTTCTGCCATGGTAGTTTTCAACGTCCCTCCGGTCGATTGTTCCCGTCCGTTTCGCTCTTACCTTCTATTCTATTGCCTTGGGGTGTTTTCTCTTCAGCGCTTTGGGAGCGAGACCGGGGGAGTTTATTGTGTGGGAGAATGAGACGGAGAAATAATCATAAAAAGAAAACCAACTAGGGTTGGGCGGGTCCGGTTCCGGGTCGGTGCGTGTGGTTGGTTGTACTTGCTGAGAGCCATGAGATTATTGACCCTCTACCCAAGCACTCGGACTTTCATCTATCCTTTTTTCCCTTCGACCCTTCTCCAACACCCCCCCCCTCAAAGGCCCCCCCCCCCCTTCTGTTGCTCACCCTTCTAGCCTCTCTGAACCTTCCGTCATGTACCCACCCCTGCTCTTATCTCTACTTTTTCGTGCTGGGGTCCGGCTTCTCATTTAAGGACTTTTCTCTTACAGTACAGGCTCAGACCTTCATACTCTTGTCGTTTCTCCATGCCCATATCTCTTGCGTATCTGTAGGTTCAGGTCTTAGGTGCAGCAGAGTCTTTCTAGGTTACCTGAGGCTAGATCGGGAGGGAGGAGGCGTATAGGAGAGAAGTAGGGAGAAAAAAAAGGACAAGCAAAGGCGAGTTAAGCACTCTTTACTCCCCTCGGTCCGCTTCCTCAGTCGTATTCCTTCTATGCCCCGGTCTTCGTTCGCGGTGTTGGGTACGTGGCCCGGTGGCAGTGATTTCCTTGTCCCGGTGCTACGCTCTTCACGCACAGGTCTTTCCTGCCATGGTTGGGCGCAGGGGGAGAGTTGAAGGCCAGGTTAGCGCCAGGTGGGACTCTGTCGTATGGCACGGAGCGTGGAGGACCTCGTGAATAATAGTTGAATCGGTCGGTGTGTGTTAGTGCGGGGAGGGCCGGGGGGTAGGTGCGCGAGGCGTGAGTTAGCGACGGACCCACCCGGGCGGGGCGCGCGATGCCGCAGAAACACCACGGGCGCACACAACGCTCGACACACGGGAGAGAGAGCAGCAACAACCAAAAGGGAGGTCGAGAAGTCAGAAAAGAAACCACAAAGGCGGAGGAGTAAACAAGAGATGGGGCGAGGAGAGCGAGAGAGCGAAGAGCGGACTCTACAACAACGCTGGGATGGCGAGGCGCGCGAAACAAACGGAGAAGAGCGCCCCCCCCGTGCGGTGCTCTCTCGCGCCCCCACGGGCTCACACAGCGCGCACCCGGGTGCTATCGCCACCCCCTACTGCGCTCCACACAAGTCCACCCCCCCCGTGGGCGCTCGCCCCCGGTCTGGCAGCTATCCCCACTTGCTCTGCACTCTCTCGTTTCACTCGGTCTCTCTATACACACGTCACCCCCTTTCTATCTCTCTCCGAACCCCAATTTCTATCAGCTAGAGAGCGCTAAACATATGTTCTCTCTCACACTACGACCATCTCTTTTTGAGCCCCATTATCTCCCTACTTATCTGTCAACAAACACACCTCGTACACCCCAACTACACTTCTAACCTCGCACCCTATGATTGCAGGACGCTAAATTAATAACTGACTTACCTTTCTCTATCAACACTTACACACATATTGTTATATCTTGAATCCCCCAATGTCTTTCTCTGATCTCTCCAACCTCAGGGTGAGAGGGAAAAAAGATAAAAAAGCCGTGGGAACGAGGCGGAAGAAAACTAGCACAGAAAAAGGGAGAGAGAAAAAGAAAAGAGAGAGAGCAAAAGGGAGCGCTCAACACACAACCCATCCCCTCTCCCTCCCCCCCTGACTCTCACATTCGCACCCCTTTCTCTCACACGTCAATCCTTCTTCAAACCCACCATTTCTCTCCTCCACTCACCCTCAACATCCACTACCATGCCTCCTACTCCACCTGCCATCACCCAACCCTTCCACTGCTGTCACCTGTCTTGTCCCTACTCTCCCCCCTCCTGACCCCCCCCACCCAAGCGCTGCCCACCCTTTTCCTCTGCTGCTGGCCCCCTTTTGCCAACCCCTCCTACCTCCCCTGCGACTACAACACACCTACTCTCCGCCCCTCCACACACCTCCTCCTACTACTCCCTACAATTAAGCCCACCCTCCTGCTGACCCCCCAACCCCTACCCTCCCCCGATACCATCTACACCCAAAGCCTTAAACGACCCCAGTGAGACGACGGCTGTGGTGCAACTTCTAAAGCATCGGTAGCTCACTGGCCCCCATCCGCCGGCTCGGCAAGCGGCAAACCAGTGGGAGGAGGGGAGATAGCCTTTGATGTCCGTTATGGATGTAACATTGTCCCAGCGATCGAGAGCGCGGATTCAAGCCCCACACCCCTACCGGGAAGAAGCGATTTTGTATTGCGTTGTAACCAGCAGTGAGATAATTGTTCGATGTGCCAGTTAGTGGAGCCGCTGCCCCACTAGTGGTTCGCGGCTTCTGAAAAATAAACCGGGCTGACAAAATAGCGGGTCCTGACAAATAACGCGGCTGCGATGGTACTCGATAAAAATTCTCCACGGACGCTACGATCTGTCACACAACACACACAGCCCGCGCGACACGCACGCCGCTCAAATAGGGAATGTAGTTAGTAGGATTAAGAGCAGAGACCATTCGGTCGCCGCACTCCGAAAAGCCATGCGTCCAAACGCCAAAGCCAAGTGGCCCACCTTCTGTCGCACAAAGGAACCCAGAGGAGTCCTTGGGATTGTGTGTTTAGAGCGGCGAGGAGTTCAGCCGGGGGGTGTCTTTGGTAACATCTTATGTTGTGTCACCTTCTCAACCATTAGAAGTTCTACTCCTCACCTTCAGGCCCCCCACTGTCTGCTTCCTCCTACCTTCCCAGGCCCCCCACTCGTCTGCTTATCCTCAACATTCCAGCCCACCCCACTATATGTTTCATCAACTTCCAGGCTCCCCATAGGTCTGATCCTCTTACTTCCAGGACCCCCCCAGTCGTCTGTACTCTAAACCTTCCAGGCTCCCCACATTCGTATGCTACGCCTTACCGCCAGGCCCCCACACGTCTCGATCCTCCCTATGACATTACAGGCTGCCCACTGGTCTGCTCCTCCTCCCGTCCAGGGCTCCTCCTCACCTTCAGGCTCCCACTCGTTGCTCCCTATCCTTACCTTCCAGGCCCAACAAACGTCATGGTCTCCTCATTCACCTTCCGGCCCCCCCACGTCTGCTACTCCTTACCTTCAGGGTCCCCCCACTAGTCTGCCTCCTACCTTACATTCCAGGGCCCTCACAAGGCTGCTCATCCTCACCTTCCAGGACGACACATCTTGTCGGACTCTCTTAAACTTCAGGCTCACCCCAAACGTATGCAATCATCCTCACCTTCCAGGCCCCCCTATTTACGTTCGCTCTCCTCACCTTCCAGGCTCCCACTCGGTCTGCTCTCCTCACCTTCCAGGGCTAACCCACTTGTTGATCCGCCTCACCATTCCAGGCCTCCCCACACGTCTGCTCCTCCTCACCGTCCGGCTCCCCCACTCCGTCTGCTCCCTCCTTACCTTCCAGGCTCCCCATCGTCTGCTCCTCCTTGACCTTCCCCGGCTCCCCACTCATCTGCCCTTCCTACTTACCTTCCATGGCCACCAACTAGGATCTGCTCTCGCTTAACTCCATGCCCCCCACCTCAGTCCTGACTCGTCTGCTCCTCCTTACCTTCCAGGCTCCCCACTCGTCTGCTCCTCCTTACCTTCCAGGCTCCCCACTCGTCTGCTCCTCCCGACATATCAGCTGTGATCTCTCGTTATGCCCCCTGCTCGTCTCCTGTGCTCTGCCCATAACTGACTCCTCTCCAACCCTTTCACCTCTACTGCTCCCTCTCTCTCGCCTTAAACATTTTTCACTCACCTGTGGGACTCCCCCACACTCCGTATATGCCAAGCGCCTTCTCTCCCCACCTTTGAGTCAAACCTTAAAACCCATCTCTTACATGAAGCCTCCCAACAGCCTGGTCTCCTGGCTACTGTCCCACACCCGCAGTCACTCCTACCAATCATGGTGCCCAAGCCCTGCCATCTACTGTCCCACACCCAAAGTCACTCCTACCAACCGTGGTGTCCAAGCCCTGCCATCTACTGTCCCTCACCCACAGTCACTCCTACCAACCATGGTGTCCAAGCACTGCCATCTACTGTCCCACACCCACAGTCTCTCCTACCAACCGTGGTGTCCAAGCCCTGCCATCTACTGTCCCACACCCGCAGTCTCTCCTACCAACCATTGTGTCCAAGCACTGCCATCTACTCTCCCACACCCACAGTCTCTCCTACCAACCGTGGTGTCCAAGCCCTGCCATCTACTGTCCCACACCCACAGTCACTCCTACCAACCATGATGTCCAAGCACTGCCATCTATTGCACTTATTCCCTCACCTGCTGTCTCTGCAACTCTCCCGACATACCACTTAGATTGTAAGCTCTCCGGGGCAGGGATTTCCTTTTGTATTGTGAGATTTTGTGTGTAGCACTTATTGTGGATCACCTTTACCTTCAAGGTTCTCCACTCATCTGCTCTTCCCGACATACCCGCTTTGATCTCTCGCTATGCCCCCTGCTCGTCTCCTGCACTCTGCCCATAACTGTCTCCTCTCCGCCCCGTTCACCGCTACTGCTCTCTCTCTCTCTCACCTTAAACCTTTTCCCCTCACTGCCCCTTACCTGCGGGACTCCCTCACACTCAGTATGCCCCAAGCGCCTTCTCTCCCCACCTTCAAGTCCCACCTGAAACCTCACCTCTTACATGAAGCCTCCCAACAGCCTGGTCTCCTGGCCACTGTCCCACACCCACAGTCACTCCTACCAACCATGGTGACCAAGCCCTGCCATCTACTGCACTTATTCCCTCACCTGCTGTCTCTGCAACTCTCCCAACATCTCACTTAGAGTGTAAGCTCTGCGGGGCAGGGATTTCCCTTCCTGTTGTCTGATTTTGTGTTTTGCACTTATTGTTATAATAATTCCCTGTATTGTCTCTTTTGTAAGGCGCTGAATACACTAGGCGCTTCATAAATATTTATAAATAAAGATATACATCTCGCCGATATTATGAGAGTAAGCCGCGAGTCGTCCAGCAAAAAGGTGTAACAATCACCAATTTTGTTGGGTTTTACCTAGGACCGCCCCTGTTTTTCTGGCATTGAAGGGGTTGAATTGTTATGTTTTTTTTGTTGTTACAGACTAACAAGGATTGCACCTATAATTCAGATCTCCTACAGTGTACACTGCACTGCGTACAAGAAGGGAGAGGGTGGGAGGGAGAGAACAGGCACGGCGGTAACACCGTACTCTCTCTATTGTCCCTATACAGCCACCCGGAATGGAATCTCAAGACTCTGCGAAGCGGACGCAGACCGCCGCCCCCTGACCCCGACCCCAAACGGCGTGCCTGCCACGGCTGACCACGAGGACGGCTGCCCTTCTCCTGAGGCTTCGGACGGCTCCGCCGGGCCCTTGGACGCCGGAGCCCCGGTGCCCGTGACAGCAGCCGGCAGTCCCGGGAAGGGGTCGGAGGGCAGCTGCGTCTCCACGCCGGACAGCGAGAAGGAGAGGAAGAGCAGAGAGCACCTACACTGCGCTACCTGCAAAGTCACGGTGAACTCCGCGTCGCAGCTGGAAGCTCATAACGCAGGTAAAAAGGCGTCCCCTTTACCCCGCCACTGCTACATTACCCCCCTGGGGAATGCTCGCAACCTCTCTGTAATGCCTTCCTGTCCCTCTCTCTGACTCTTCCCCTCCTTGCTCTTCCCCTTGAGGAAGCATTCCAGTTGTTGCAGACATCCTTAGCATTTTATATATTTATATATATATATATATATATATATATATATATATTTACTTTGGTTATTTGTTGTCATTCCTTTAGAAACAGGACATTGAACTGGCTTCGCACTCCTTATACAGACCCTTAGCGGACTGCAGGGATGTGTATCGGCATCCAGATTGGCAATTAATTGGTGATTGCTAGCAAACGACACCGCCATAAAACAGATGCGTCTCTGCGTGCCGAAAAAATAATCAATATATATTTTATTATTGTATTACATTTTCAAGATGGTTGGTATGCGGGGGTTTCACAGTTTGGGGGGGTTTCTCCTATGGCCTTTGAAATCCTTCCGGGGGGTTTTGTATAAACCAATCTTCCTTACGCGTTCTTCTGTCCGCAAGGTGGTTTCAAATCCCTTTGCAGCGTGGGCTCCTGGGCCGTGTCACGTTACGTGAAACAAATAAAGGGTGTAGGATTTTTATAGCGAGAGAGGAAAATGAGCCTGGGCTATTTGGGCTTTACCTGGAGGGGGTTTGTATGTAAGGTGTTTTCTCCGACCGCCAGGCGCAAAGCACAGGTCCATCCTAAACGGACAGAGCACCCACCTCCGAAGGGGCAGAGGGAGGATGCTAAACCGGGCAGCCCACAAACCCAAAAGGATCGGCAACAAGGCCAGCGCGGGCGTCCAGACGAAAGCCTTCCAGTGCCACGTGTGCGAGATCCACGTGAACTCGGAGACGCAGCTCAAACAGGTGAGACGCAGGCAGAGCAAGAGGGTCTGCAGGTGCATATCAAAGGACCCCTCTGGTTACACAAAACACATGAAGGGCGGAAAGACCCAAAGAAACCTGCTCGTTACAACATCCACAGGAGACGGGAACCCCAAATCAGTCGGTTACACATAACAACAAGGAGTCGCGAAGACCACCCTCTACGTTACACCATCAGCCAAGAACAGAAATGACCAGGGCACCAACCTCTCGTTACAACATAACACAGAGAAGAAACAACAGCTGCGGACCGCAAACTCTCGTTACACATACACAGGGCGGAAACAACACCTCCAAATCCATTTACACATACCACACAGGGCGGGCCCCTCTCGTTACACATACACAGGGGGGGCCCCCTCTCAGTTACAACTACACAGGGCGGGACCCGTCATTCGTTACCCCTACACATGGTGACCCCTCTTCGTACACATACACACGGCGTGCCCCCTCTCGTTACACCATACACACACACACTATGTTGGCTGGACCCCTGCTCTTTCCGCATCCACGTGCGTGGACCCCTCTCGTTACGCATATACATGTGGGCTTTACCCCTCTCTTTACACCTACACAGGGGGAACCTCCCTCTCGTTACCATACACACGGAGCGGACCCCCTATCTCGTTACATCTATCACAAGGGGGGACCCCTCTCTCGTTAGCACATACACACAGGGGACCCTCTCTCGCTACACACAGATGGGGTCGACTCTGCTTGACACATACACAGGGGGGGACCCGCATCTCGTTACACAGAGCACCAGGCGGACCCCCTCTCGTTACACATACACAGGGCGAGGGAACCCCTCTCGTTCACGCATACACAGGGGGCGGGGGGGCGGGGACTCCCCTCTCGTTACACATACACAGGCAGGACCGCTCTCGTACACATACCGCGCTCTGTTGCATGCACACGGGGGGACCCCTCTCTTACCACATAGCACGGGCGGGACCCCTCTCGTTCCACATACCAGGGGCGGTGGACCCCTCATCGTTACATCATACACAGGCGGCCGCCTTCTCGTTCGCATACACAGGGGCGGACCCCTCTCGTTACCATACACACAGGCGGTGACCGCCTCTCGTTACAACACTACACAGGGGAGACCCTCTCCGTTACATACGCGTAACACTCGTTACACATACACAGTGGGAACCCCTCTCGTTACACACTACAGCAGGAGCGGTAGACCGCTCTCGTTTACACATACAGCAGGGCGGGACGGCCCTCATCGTTACCATCCACATGACAGGCGGACCCCTCTCGTTACACTAACAACAGGGCGGGAAGACCCCCCTCGTTACACATACACAGGGCGTGGACCGCCTCTCGTTCAACATGACCAGGAGGGGGACCCCACTCGTTAATTCGCAATACACACTAGGGGGGAACGCCCCTCGTTACACAACACCACCGGCGACCGTGGGCCTTTCGTTATCACATACACAGCGGGACCCTCTCGTTAACACATACACATAGTGGACCCCTTCCTACGTTTACCCACATACCAGGCGGGACCTGCTCGTTTACAAGTACACAGGGCGGGACCCCTCTCGTTACACATACCCAGGCCGGGGGACCACCTCTCGTTACACAATACAGGACAGGCGGACCCCTCATCGTTACAACATATCAGGGCGGGACCTCTCTCGTTAAACAGTCTACACAGGGCGGGACCCCCTCTCGTTACCATTCAACGGGTGGTGGCGGAACCTCTGACAAATCAGGGGGCGGGACCTTCTCTCTTACAGATACCAGGGCGGGACCTCTTCTCGTACGAATACAGGGGGACCCTCGTAACAATCAGGGAACTTACGACCATACATACAGGGGCGGGACACCCTCTCGTTACACAAAAGGACAGGCGGACCCCTCCTCGTTACACAATACGGCGGACCCATCTCTGGTTAACATATACAAGGGAGGCGGGACCCTCTTCGTTACACATACACACGGGCAGGGACCCCTCTCGTACTACCATCATTCAGGTCGGGCCCCCTCTCGTTTCCACATACACAGGGCAGGGACCCTTCGTTCACATCTTAGCGGTACCCTCGTTACAACATACGACAGGGGGCAGGGACCGCCTCCGTTACACAATATACACAGGGACGGGACCCCTCTCGTTTACCCTCAACACACGTGCGGGACCACCTCTCGTACTCACATACACGGGCGGGACCCCTCTCAAACATCATAGGGCGACCCCTAATTTACACAGGGGCGGAGCGCCTCCGTCCTACACATACACAGGGAGCGGGACCCCTTTCGTATCCCTCCACGGGCGGGGACCCTCTCGTTACATCACTACGGCGAGCGTGACCCCTCTGGTTACACATACAACACGGGCGGGGACCCCCTCTCGTTACCAAAACCAAGGGCGGGACCCCCTCTAGTATCCACTTATACACAGGAGCGGGACCCGCCTCGTTAACGGCAGGGGACGAACCCTCTCGTTACACAGAGGGGGACCCCTCTCGTACCAAGGACGGGCCGCGGACCCCCTTCTCATACACCTACCAGGGCGGGACCCTCTTGTTTCACCATACACAGGTGGGGGGACCCACTCCATTACACATACACACGGGCGGGCTGGACACCCTTCTTGTTACACAGGACGGGGACCCCTCCCGTTACACATACACACGGGCGGGGGACCCCTCTTGTTTACATACACCTCACAGGGCGGGACCCGAACCCATCTTGTTACACATACACAGGGCGGGACCCCTCTCGTTTTACACTACACAGGGGGATCTCTCTTGTGCAGCAGATCTAATTCTCTTTCTCTCTCGTTCACAGCACATGAGCAGCAGAAGGGCACAAGACAGACTGTCCGGGAAGCCAGCAAAGCCAAAATACAACACCCCGTACAGCAAGCTCAGAAGAGCGACAGGGCACGTTTGTAGTGAGTATAAGGCCCAAAACTACAGCCCGTCAAGCAGCTGCAGGAGAGCGCAGCGTTCGTAGGTGAGTATATGCCCCAAATACAGCCCATAGCAGATCGCGATTGCAGGAGAGCTCACGCGTGCGTCACTGCAGGAGAGCGGCAGCGTGCGTAGTGAGTAAAGGCCACAAAAGCGTTTGCGACCCAAACCACAGGGTCAGTGTGTTATAGCCGGGAGTCCTCCCCACTCCCTGTTACTCTGCTTTACTTGGGCAAGCTTTCCAGATTCACTGATCTCTCTTTCCGGCGAGGTTACCGAGGATAAAGCAAAAGGTGTTGTACTTAAAAACAGCGCGTGTTCACTTCCCTTTATCTGTAGGTGAGATGGAACGAAACATTTATATATATTTTCTTCCTGTCCTTACAGACCAACTGGCCCTACAGTAAAGCATTTCTAGACTCTGGCTCCCGCTCTTCCGAGCCCCCTCACCCACGCGCTCTCTGTGTCCCTCCTCCGACCCTTCGCTCTGCGTCACCCGGCTGTGTCCTGCCCTTCCTCTTCGCCGACCGCACTTCTAGGGCGTCTTTTCCGGAGCCCGCCCTCCTCCCTGCGGCATCCAAGCGCCCACATGTTTGCCCCGTACTACCAGCCAACCCCTTGTAGGACTTGCAAGAGGCGGAGCACGGTACAGGAAGAGGGGGGGGGGGGCGAGCCTGCAGAGATGGGATGTTCCGCGCCTCCTCCCGGGGATGTAAGATTAGTTATCATCTCTGCTTTGCTCATGACCCAACGGGGTACGCCGCACCTTGGAACCTGGAGTCAGCCATTCAAAGGCCATAGGACGGACACCATAATGGAGCCCGCCAACGTAAGAGGTCTCTCAACCCGAAATGTGGGCAGGAACCTCGTCATCTCCCATCGCATTGGGGGCCAGAGACCTCCTATCAGGGAGAAAGATGCCAACTTAAGAGAGGTTCTTCTCCACACGAAATGTGAGGAGATCTCATCTTCCATCCCAGTTGGAGCCAGGGACCCTACTCTATCAGGGAAGAGAAGCCAACGTCGAAGAGAGTCGCTGATACTATAAGGGAGGGTTTGGGTGGCGGTTTGACCTAAAAATGGTTCAATACCCTGCACTGGTGTTGTGCACATGCAAATGGTTAAGGGACCCCCTTGTGTTGATAAGAGGTCGTAAGGAGTCCCAAACCCGTGGCATACAGATGTAACCAGGGTTATTGCTCCCCCGCTGAGACGCGTTTCGTGGTAGAGCACAAACTCTTTCCGCCAGCCGATAAACGATTCGTTTGTTTTTTTTTTTTTAAAGAAAGCAGTGTACTGTGCACAAAAGAAACCCAATCAGAGAAGCAGGGGCCGATACTGGTACGTCCCAAACGTTTAATAGGTTTGTAACTACAGAATGGAGAAGGGAGATGTTTAATTTTTTTGTTTTGTTTCTTATGCCCCCATCTGTAAAACGTTTGGGGTAAAATTAGTAGTGTTGCCCCCCACCGCACACGGTCCCGTAGCCTCTCTGGGAGAGGTTCACTAGGCGCGTTACGGGGTCGTCGCAGGTCATCTTGCGATTCAACAGCAGTCAACAGGGCACGAGGTCCTGTAACCCGTACCGCACCTTGTATGAATCCCGGGGCGTTTGGGTCCAGTTTGGACATTGGTGGTCCACAAATGGCCCTCGCAAGGAGGGGGGGGCTTCACCTCCGGCCCCTCAACCTTCTACCAACCCTAGCAGTCCCGCTCTCCCTCTCTCCCCGGTGCAGAGTGGAGATGTCGCTGGTGAAGTCGAGCTTCTTCCCCCCGCTGGCCGATTGACCGCGCTAATAACTAGTTCCCAGCGCATTGGAAGAGTGGGACAGTATTCATCAGGTGTGCCGGCAGGAACAAGCCCCACCCAAGATTCACCAAACTTACCCACACCCACCCAATATTCACCACCAACCCACCCAATTTCACCCCCCCACCCAATATTCACCCCCCCACCAATAGTCACCACCCCGCCACCCCACCCAATATTCACCTCCCCCCACCCAATTCAAATATTCAACCCCCCAAACCAATAGTCACACCCGCTCCACCCACCCCTCAATCTCCCCCCCCCCACACCCATATTCACATACCCACTCCGCCCCCCATATTCCCCACACTGTCCCCCACCGTCCACCCCCCCCTCTGCTCTTTCACCGCCAGCCCCCGCCCCCCCCGTCTTCCCGCTCACCAATCGCACCCACGTCTTCCCCGGCTCCCACCCCACCACCCCACTAATTCATCATCACCCCCCCCCGCCCCCACTCCTTGCCATCCCCATCCCAGCCCCCCCCCCCCCTATGGTCCCAGGCCCACCCCCCCCTCGCGCGCCCCTCTATCACCTCCCCCTTCCCCCCCCCCCGCGCCGTCTTCCCCTCCCCCCCTAGCCCATCTTCCCCCCCCCACCACCCCTCGTTCCAGACCCCACCCGCCTCCTCCCCCCCCCTCTTCCGCTCCTCCCCAACCCCCCCACGGTTCAACGATCCACCCCCCCCCTCCCCCCCTCTGTCACGGCTAACTGATCCCCCTCCCCCGTCTTCCCATCAGCCCCAGAATCGCCCGCCCGCCTCCCGCCCTTTCCAAACGCCCCCCCTTCCCCCCCCTTTTCACCCGCCACAATATTCACCCAATATTCACCCCCCCCCACCTACGATTCACCCCAAAACTCAAGATTCACTCCCATCCCACCCAAGATTCATCCCTACCCAGATTACCCCAAATCAGATTTCACCCCCCTCCCCCTCCCCAAAAACAATTATTAGGGATTCACATCCTGGGCAACGCCGGGTCTCTCAGCTAGTATATATATATATGGGTGGGTAACCTGCCGCCCTTTAGAGAGCTCAGTGGACACAAGCGCAGATTCGGTCATTTCCGCGGTTAGAAAATCCATTGCTCGGTTGACAAGGGAAATCTTCTCCAGAGAGTTGACGTTGACGATGAGCCGTGGCGGGGATGTTCTTCGGCCCTGAAGAGTTGAGGTTCTTCACTCCCCCAGCTGGGTCACCAATAGACCTTCCAGTGCAGAGGGGGGGAAGAGAGGGGCAACTTCTTGTAACTCCCCCCCCCCCCCCCCATACAGACGTAATGCAGGGTCTTTGGGGGGAGATAGGCTGGCATGCACAGTTCTAACACATCAATGCCTGCTCTTTATGGGTGAGGTGAAGGGGGTAGTATTAGGCATAGGGCCATATTCTATGTAGTCCAAAGACGCCGTTCGGAAAAACACGTTTGCTACTCTTCCCCCTGCAAAATATCTGCCCAACGTGGACTAATTCTGTATAAAACAATTGCCCGGATCCACAAAAAGGGTGCCACGGCTTCAAGTGAACGGGTGCTAATCTGTAGCACCTTTCCGTGCTATGAAACTGCTGAAGCTCCGTCTTTATTTTTTAATTTATTTTTTTTAATAGTTTTGTTTTTTTTTATTGGGTTTTCAAACATTAAATAACATTACAGTACAGAGAAGGAAAAAAAAAACCCAATAAGATACATAGAAAAACATACTTTTTACACACAATTAATTTTTTTAGTATCGGTCCATCATTCTTACCATTTCAAAATGAAGCACGCTGTAGACGGACGTTCACAGAGGTACACAATTGGAGACTTTTGTAAGGTCAAATTATAACAAGGCTTTATTGTGCCTTTTCCTTTTCATCAGGAAACCATCCAAACACGGGGGGGGGGGGGGGGAAAAAGCTTCTATTCACTGGGAGTATTCGATGAAATACTATGCAATAATTCACAACTCCCTAAGTTAAGCAGCCCAAAACATATAGCATGAAATAAGCAGATATAAGCAGTCTCTTATATAATGAAAGTGTCTTATCGTCCTTGGAGGGAAAATCTCCTCTGTTCCTGGCTCAGCTCCCTTCCCTCAGGGTGTGTTAGCATTCAGGTTTAGAAGTTTTCCCTGTGTCTTGTAAGCAGCTCTGCTGTTTCTTCTGGCAGAGCTCAAGACTGTTGTGAGAGTCAAAGACAATCTCTGCTCTCTCTCCAAAGTTCAGCTCAGGTATGAGCTAAGGAGACTCACTTCCTGTCTCAACAGACAGGCTTTTGTAAGCAATCTAAATCAGGCAGGTGGTGTTTATTAATTGACTACCAGCAGTTAACCACCACACTGCTAGATTAAAGGCACATTACTTGAACAGGGATTACTCCCCTGTTACACACGCTAACACATAATAATTATTATTATTAAAAAACATAATAGCATTTTCAAAGATTTAACCTCAGAGCTACATATCGCCACTCCGTCTCCTATCAGTATCGAGTATAATATTCCCCAGTTACCGTCCCCCCCCGTCTCCTCTGGGAGGAGCTCCGTCTTTGGGTACTATAGATTGTGACCCGTGGCAAATTGTTATTACCCCCTCCCCGGAGATGTCTGAACTCTTCTGCGCTGGGGAACTGTTTAACGCAAGGGGTGGGGCAACTTCCCAAGTCCTCAAGGGCCACCGACCGGTCAGGTGTGAAGGATATCCCTGCTTCAGCACAGGCGGCTCAATCAGTGGCTCAGTCGAAGACTGAGCCACTGATTGGGCCGCCTGTGCTGAAGCTGGGACCGATTGAGCCACCTGTACTGAAGCTGGGACCGATTGAGCCACCTGTGCTGAAGCAGGGATATCCTGAACATCTGACCTACTGGTGGCTCCGGAGGACTGGAGTTGGCCCCCGCCCCTGCTCCACCCTTGACCCGTGAGCTTACACTCTAGAGCAGGGGTTGGCCAACTCCAGTCCTCAAGGGCCCGCCCGACCGGTCCGCTGTTAAGGATAATCCCTGCTTCAGCACAGGGCTCCATCAACGACGGCACCCTGAAGCCGGGAGATCCTTCGCTCCTAACCTGTTGGCGGCCCCTTGAGGACGGAAGTTGGGGGCGGGGGGGAATGGCACGATAGCCCCCCCCTTCTCACTCATTGGCCGATTTAAAGCAATGGCCGCTTCTCCCTCTTGCCTGCGTTGTGTACGCCCCGCCACAGGGGGCTACATCTGTAAGCGGTCACCTGCGCCGGTTTTCGGCCTGCAATCAACCATTGACTAAAGGGTTTTGGGTACAGAACCCGCCCGCTGCAGAATATATATATAGAGAGAATTAGGCCCCACGCGTTTTTATGGGGACCTCTATTATCAGGGAGTCTCCCAGCTTGTGAACGCCTTGTTCTGACCTCTTGTAAGAAGACTTTGAATAGGGACAGTCCCCGGGAGAAGGAAGTGTAGGGGGGACACAAGGTTGTCCCCGTGAGGATTGGTCGGACAGATGGAGAAGAGACGGTCGTTCACTGTGAAAATAAGCCCGGAGGGCAGACGCAGGTAATCATGCGACAAAGAATATGCACCGTTGTACTATCTGTAGCTGCTTCCTCGTTGGCTGGCATGGTTACCACAAATAGCGGTGGCGGGTGGTGAATAAGGGGTTCAGACGCGGCACCTGTCACTCCAGTTTGTGTGAGATGGAAAGTCGTCCAGACGTCCTACAGAGGTTTACTTGGCCAAAGGTGCACAGCCCGACCAGCGATATCCTCACGCCAAGGGGAATCGGCCAAAAAAAACCCATATAAACCCAAGAGGTGAAAGCCCTTCCGTGGCCTCCATACACAACGAAAAGCAATTTATTAGTTAAAAATTATCATTTTTTGTGTTGAGACCACCGGGAAGACTTTGTCTCTTGGGTGTGGGGTTCTCAACTCCAGTTCTCAAGACTCCCCCTCCCCCAGCAGGTCAGGTTGTAAGGATTGAGCCACCTGTCCTGAAGCAGGGATAACCTGTTTGGGGGGGGGGGAGGAGGTGGGTCACCCCCTGAGTTACCCCCCGTCTTGGGTTATAAGTCTTCCAGATGGGCAGGGAAAAGCAGACGCTTCGTCTTCCTCTCTTCCCAGAATCCTTTTCCCCAAACCGTGCTCCTCGAGGTGAATCTGAAGGACGAATGTTGTTTTGGAACAGAAGGGGGGTTTTCCCGCCTGGAATCCCCCCCGCCCGCCGCGGTTTGCCAGCGAGGGGAAAGAGTTGAGCGCGCGCGTGTGTGGGAAATGAATTTGCACAGCAGCTAGATAAGCGGCTACTCTTAATTATAGCAGCAACGAGAGGATAGCCTCATTTTGCCGGCCACTGAGTTTATCGTGGCAACAACCCGCAGTTACAGCAACTTCTGTATAAGGAAAGCCTGACCATATGCAATAAACCCCCCCCGGACCCCACCATTGGCGTCGTAGCGGTAACCCCCCCCTCCGGGAAGCCCCCCCCCCCCCCCCCGGGACCCAGGCGATCGCTGATCCCAAAAACCTTTTGTCGGGCATTATATTATTTGTAGCGTATTTGGCGACATACGAGGTTGTGGCGCGACCAGCACAATGGATTCCCCGCGCGGGAATTTGGCGTAGGAGGCCCCGCCATACACAGGTCGCACACACGCGCCACGAATCCCAGATCTTCCCCGGTGACGGGCGACGCGGTCGGGGGGCGCGCCGTTTCATTGGATGGCCTGTTGTCCGTATCCCTTAGCTAGACCTGCGACACGAAGCAGTGCCTCCGCCAAACGGAGGAGGCCACGCCTGCCCCCTACTGTCCATATAACTGACGTGACCCGTGTTCCAATATCGGAGTGACCTGTTCCCCCCCGGCCGACTGTTTGTTGTATATTTTTGGATGTACCCGAACCAATGAGAAGATTAAAGAAAATATTTGATAATATCCTTCTGGCTTTGTGGCGTTATTCCGTAAAAAAACAAAATAAAGATACACGATGGGAAAATGCTGTCGGAGACGGGCGTGTCGGTGGGCGTCAGTCTCTGAAGACCTCTCTCTCTCTCGCCTAGGACTTTCTCGGTGAGTTTGTGGTTCTTTGGCCAACCTACATGCAAAGGGCACCTTGAGAAGGGATGAACCGATAAAAGTGGGCGAGCTGCCCTTTTTTTTGCCGTCGCCCGGGAGTGGGAAGGACCCTGGATGTCCGGGTCACCGTGTCATTCTGCAGGGTGAGCACAGGCTCTGTAGACTGAAGATTTTTTTTTGTAGAGGTTCTGAATAATTCTGAAGTCACCTCCCACAAGTCCACATCTTTATACCCTGTTATCGGATTTCCGATAAAGCCAAAAATGGACTTGTTTTTCCCAAATTGTTACTTTTCCCAGGTGTTCCTCATCAAATTGTGTCATACATGCCTACTGTGTCTCATCCTCATTATTTCTTAACCTGCCTAACCTTTCTTGATACCTGGCCTAATTGGCAATATCCTGTTTTTCCAATTAACCTTATCCTTGTGATATCCTTGTATTTCGTCCCAGAATTTTATCTCTTAATGTTTATACATTGTGGCACGATATAAAGGAAAGTTGAGAGGCCCTCTTGATTATATTTTCATGAATATTTTTCCTTTCCTTTTTAACTTCATATGTACCAGATAGTTATAAAGAGACACTGTGGCGTCTCTCTGGTTTTAGATATACATGTAAAAATAGTGTGCAAGATATCTTTATATTTCAAAATATGTGCAGAGATCTCATACTATATCTCTTTATTAGTTTCAGGTTTGGCTTTCTTTTGTCTAGTTAATATCACACCATTCTTCATAGACCAGCAGTGCCTTCTGGGTCACCCCAAAGTGGGAGGGACAGACCCAATGGGTCAGCAACTTCTGTCTTTGTGTCAACATGTAACAATTCACTGACACTAAACATTTGTGTCACTGTCACCTTGTTCCTGTGTCACCTTGTACCTGTCACTTTGTACCTGTGTCACTGTCACCTTGTTCCTGTGCAACAGTCACCTTGTTCCTGTGTCACCATGTTTTTGT
>WSYH01002239.1:0-54028 GCA_036426205.1 Ascaphus truei | reverse complement strand
ACCTTGTTCCTGTGTCACCGTCACCTTATTGCTGTGTCACTGTCACCATGTTCCTGTGTCACTGTCACCTTGTTCCTGTGTCACCGTCACCTTGTTCCTGTGTCACTGTCACCTTGTTCCTGCATGACCTTGTTCCTGTGTCACCGTCACCATGTTCCTGTGTCACTGTCACCTTGTTCCTGTGTCACTGTCACCTTGTTCCTGTGTCACCGTCACCATGTAAGGCAGGGGAAAAGATAGGGTAAGGGGAAAAGATAGGGCAAGGCAGGGGAAAAGATAGGGTAAGTCAGGGGAAAGGATAGGGCAAGGCAGGGGAAAAGATAGGGTAAGTCAGGGGAAAGGATAGGGTAAGTCAGGGAAAAAGATGGGGCAAGGGGAAAAGATAGGGTAAGGGGAAAAGATAGGGTAAGGGGAAAAGAAGGGGGAAAGATAGGGCAAGGGGAAAAGATAGGGTAAGGCAGGGGAAAAGATAGGGTAAGGGGAAAAGATAGGGTAAGGGGAAAAGATAGGGCAAGGGGGAAAGATAGGGTAAGGGGAAAAGATAGGGCAAGGGGAAAAGATAGGGCAAGGGGGAAAGAGAGGGTAAGGGGAAAAGATAGGGCAAGGGGGATAGATAGGGTAAGGGGAAAAGATAGGGCAAGGGGAAAAGATAGGGTAAAGGGAAAAGATAGGGCAAGGGGAAAAGATAGGGCAAGGGGAAAAGATAGGGTAAGGCAGGGGAAAAGATAGGGTAAGGCAGGGGAAAAGATAGGGTAAGGCAGGGGAAAAGATAGGGTAAGGCAGAGGAAAAGATAGGGTAAGGCAGGGGAAAAGATAGGGCAAGGGGAAAAGATAGGGTAAGGGGAAAAGATAGCCAGCCCTATGGGAAGCAGGTTGAGATTCACACGGATGTTTTAGCAGTACGTTCCTTGTTACCATGAGGCTCGTGACAAACCCAGCTTCAATCACTCTCACCCCCCTACAACACTTCTGGCTTCTCTCTCCTTCCTCCTATTGGTAAGCAGGTGGATATCACACGGAGGGTTTAGCAGTACGTTCCTTGTTACAGGGAGGCTCAGTGACAACCCAGCTTCAAGCACTCACCCACACAACACCTTCTGGCTTCTCCTCCCTTCCGCCTATGGGAAGCAGGTGGATATCACACGGAGGGTTTTAGTTCAGCAGTTACGTTCCTTTTTTACAGGGAGCTCAGGTGACAACCCAGCTTCAATCCTCACCCACCCAACACCTTCTGGCTTCTCCTCCCTTCCACCTATGGGAAGATGTGGAGTATCACACGAGGGTTACAGTAACGTTCCTTGTTTACAGGGAGGCTCAGTGGACAACCCACTTTCAGCCTCACGCCACAAACTCAACACTTTCTGGCATTCTGCCTTACCTCTTGTCTCTTCTCTTCCCTATTTCATTCCTGCCATGTCCTCCTATTTAGACATCAGGTGGATATCACAACAACGTATAGTGTTTAGCATTACGTTCCCTTGTTACAACACAAGGGATTGCCATTGCCAAACCAGCGTCGACTCCACTTCCGCTGCCCCCACAAGAGAACACCCCCCCCTATCTGTCTTCGTCCTCTCTCCTATATTCTCTCCTCCCTTCCGCGCCTATGGGAAGCAGGTTGATATCACCAACAACGGAGGGTTAGCCGTACGTTCCTTGGTACAGGGAGCATCAGTGACAACAACCCAGCTTCAAGCATTCTTGCAAGCACACACCCCCACAACAACCTGTCTTGTCTTCCTTTCCTATTCCCCATGGGAAGCAGGTGGATATCACACACACACGGAGGGTTGTTTAGCAGTACGTTCCTTTGATTACAGGGAGGGCTCCAGTGACATGACAACCCAATCTTCAAGCCTCCTCACCCACACAACACCCTTCATGTCTCTCCTTCTCCTCCCTTCCCCGCCTATGGGAAGCAGGTGGATATCACACGGAGGGTTTAGCAGTACGTTCCTTGTTACAGGGAGGCTCCGTGACAACCCAGCTTCAAGCACTCACCCACACAACACCTTCTGGCTTCTCCTCCCTTCCGCCTATGGGAAGCATGTGATACACACGGAGGGTTTAAGCATTGTACGTTTCCGTTCCCCGTGGTTACAGGGCAGGCTCAAAGTGACACCCACATCGTTTCAAGCACACTTCCCACCACACAACAACCTTCTTCTGGCTTCTTCCTTCCCTTCCGCCTATGTAAGCAGTGGAGTTCACACTGAGGGTTTAGCAAATTACGTTCCCTTGGTTACAGGGAGGCTTCAGTGACCACCCAGCTTCAAGCTCGGCACCCACACAACACTTCTGGCTTCTCCTCCCTTCCGCCTATGTGAAATCGGTGGATTCACCCGAGGGTTTAGAATCAGATACGTTCCTTGTTACAGGGAGGCTCAGTGCCAACCGCAGCTTCACAAGGCACTCACACCCACACAACACCTTTCTGGCTTCCTCCATTGTACAAGGTGCAGGGTGGGCTGGCCTGTTTTATAAATGAACTTTTTATAGGAGGGTCCTGCTTTCGCACCAATTACAAATAAAACCCAAAAACTCCCCGCCGGTGTGAACGCATTCCACCTCTCAGCCACGTCTGCCGCCCTGCCCTTCACCCAGTTATCTCTTATGACAGTGGCTCTTGCTATAGCCGAGGGATTTCTGGGTAATGACATGCAATGACGGGCCTTCGACATGTTTCCGTATGCCTGTTTATCGCGGCGGCGAAATGTCCCCCATCTTTTATCATTATAGATCCGCTCTCACCACACACGCCGATGACGCTTTGGTGTCTTTCGCCGCGAAGGTAGGCCCCTAACCCTTACCTAACACCCCTAATCTTAAACCCCCTAATACCTGACGCCTACCCAAACACCCCCTTACCCTGAATAACCTACCCTTTTACCTATCCCTACCCTAGAAACCTTTAATCTCTTTCCCTACCAAATCTTTTCCCTACCCTAATCCTTTTCCCCTACTCCCCTAGACCCTAACAAATCATAACCCCTTAACCCGTAATCCCTTACTTTAAAAACCATAATCTCTTTCCTCCCACGTACCCTAATCCTTTTACTACCCCTGCTGCCCCTATGCAAAAAATCTTTAATCCATTACTCTAACCCCTACCCTAAAATAACCATATCTCTTTCCCTACAAAGCTGTTCTACCCTGCCTGCCCTATCTTTTCCCCTTACCCTAGTCGTTCCCCCCTGCCTTCTTTTTTCCTTCCCCTTAACCCTATCTTCCCCTTGCCTATCTGTTCCCCTTACCTACTTTTCCCTTTACCCTATCTTTCCTTACCCTATCTGGTCCCCTTGTCCCTATCTTGTTCCCCTTCCCTCATCTTTCCATCCTCTCCCCCTTGCCTAGCTTTTCCCCTTAACCACCTCATCTTTCCCCCTTGCCTAATCTTTTCCCGTACCCTATCTTTTCCCCGTACCCTATCGTTTTCCCCGTACCCTATCTTTTTCCCCTTACCCTAACCTATCTTTCCCCCCTTCTCCTATCTTTTCCCCTTACCCCATCTTTTCCCCTGCCTTAACCCTATCTTTCCCCTTGCCCTTCTTTTCCCGCTTACCCTATCTTTTCCCCTGCCTTACCCCTTCTTTTCCCCTGCTTATCTACCTATCTTTCCCTTGCCTTACCCTATCTTTTTCCCCTGCCTCACCCTATCTTTTCCCTTTACCCTATCTTTTCCCCTTGCCCTATCTTTCTTTCTCCCATGGCCCTCCTCTTTTCCACTTACCCTCTCTTTCCCCCTTGCCCTATCTTTTCCCTTTAACCCCCTCTCTTTCCCCCTTTGCCTATTCTTTACCCTTACCCTATCTTTCCCCTTACCTACCCTACTTTCCCCCTTGCCCTCATCTTTTCCCCTTGACCCGTATCTTTTCCCCTTGCCCCATCTTTTTCCCTGACTTATCGCCTATCCCGTTTCCCCTGACTTACCTACTTCCCCTTCTTCCCTATCTTTTCCCCTTCCCTATCTTTTCTCCCTGCCTTGCTCCATCTTTTCCCCGTGCCTTACCCTATCTGTTTCCCCTCTACCCTATCTTTTCCTCCCCTACCCTATTCTTTTCCCCTGCCTTACCCTATCTTTTCCCCTGCCTTACCCTATCTTTTCCCCTGCCTTACCCTTGTCTTTCCCCCCTTGCCCTCAATGGCGAAGTAGGAAACTGACTTTCCCCTTACCCTATCTTTCCCCCTTGCCCTATCTTTTCCCCTGCCTTGCCCCGATCTTTATCCCCTGCCTATACCCTAATCTTTTTCCCCTGTCCTCACCTGATCTTTTCTTCCCTTACCTATCTTTTCCCCTTGCCTACTGTTCTCCTGTGCCCTATCTTTCTTCGCTGTGCCCTATCTTTTCCCCTTACCGCTATCTTGTTCCCCTTGCCCTATCTTTCTCCCCTTGCCTATCTTTTTCACCCTTACCCTATCTTTCCCTTCCCCTACCCTATCTTTTCCCGCTTACCCTAATCTTTTGCCCCCTTACCACTATCTTTTCCTCTTGCCCTATCTTTTCTCCCTTTACCCTATCTTTCCCCTACCCATCTTTTCCCCTTACCCTATCTTTCCCCTTACCCTACTTCTTCCCCTTGCCTATCGTTTTCCCCCTGACCTACCCTATCTTTTCCCCTGCCTTACCCTATCTTTCCCTGCCTTACCCTAATCTTTTCCCCTTGTCCCTATCTTTCCCTGCCCTATCTTTCCCTTACCATCTTTTCCCTTACCCTAATCTTCCTCCCCCTTATCCTATCTTTTCCCCTGCCCTTATCTTTCCCCTGCCTTTCCCTATCTTTTCCCCTGCCTTGCCCTATCTTTTCCCCTTTCCTCCTATCTTTTCTTCCCCTGGCCTTGCCCCTCTTTTTTTCCCCTGACTTACCCTAATCTTTTCTTCCCCTTACCCTATCTTTCCCTCCTTACCCTATCTTTTCCCCCTGCCTTAACCCTATCTTTTCTTCCCCTGCCTACCTATCTTTCCCCTGCCTTACCACCCTATCTTTTCCGCCTGAGCCCTTACCCTATTTTTTCCCCCTGCCTTACCCTATCTTTCTCTCCCCCTTGGCCCTATCTTTTTCCCCCTTTACGTCTATCTTTCCCCCACCCTGCCCTCGTCTTTTCCCCATGTTTCTGCCTTCCCCATTTTGCCCCTGGCCTTACCTTACCTATCTTTTCCCCTGTCCTCAGACCCTATCTTTTCCCCTCTTGCCCATCGTTTCCCCTCGCCCTAGTCTTTTCCCTTGCCCTAGTTTTTCCCCTTACCCTACTCTTTTCTCCCCTTACCCATCTTTCCCCTTACCCTAATCTTTCCCCCGTTACCCTATCTTTTCCTTCTTTGCCCTATCTTTTCCCCTTACCCTATCTTTCCCTTTCCTATCTATCTTTTCCCCTTCCCTATCTTTTCCCCTCCTTACCCTATCTTTTCCCCTTGCCCTATCTTTTCCCTGCCTTACACCTATCTGTCCCTCCTTACCCTATCTTTTCACCTCCTTACCCTTCTTTCTTCCCTTGGCCCTATCTTTTCCCCTGCCCTGACTGTTCTTACCCACTTATTCCCTTCATTTTTCCCCCTTTACTTCCTTTTATCCTATCTTTCCCCTTGCCCTTCTTTTTCCCTCTCTTGCCCTACTGATCTTTTTCCCCTGCTTGCCATAGTCTTTTCCCCTGCCCTATCTTTCCCCTACCCTAACTTTTCCCCTCCGACCTAACTTTCCCCTACCGCTATCTTTCCTTCTTCCCCTTATCCTATCTTTCCCCTGCCTTACCATCTTCGCTACTACTTTTCCTCTGCCTTACCCTAGTCTTTTCCCCTGCCTACTATCTTCCCTCTACCGATCTTTTCCCCTTGCCCTATCTGTCCTTCCCACTTTCCCCTACCCTATCTTTTCCCCTTGGCCCTACTTTCCTTAACCTATCTTTCCCCCTTGCCCTAGTCTTTTTCCCCTTACCCTCTCTATCCTCCCTTCCCTACTCCCTTTTCCCTTCCCCGTCTTCCCCCCTTGCACCTATCTTTTCCCCTTGCCCATATCTTTTCCCTTACCACCCTATCTTTCCCTTGCCCTAATCGTTTTCCCCCTTACCCTAGTTCTTTCCCTACATCTATTCTTTCCCTTACCCTATCTTTTCCCCCTTGCCCCATCTTTTTCCCTGACGTACCCATCCTTTCCCCCTGACTTACCTATCTTTTCCCCTCCTTGCCCTATCCTTTCCCTGACTTACCCTATCTTTCCCTCCTTGCCCTATCTTTTCCCTTACCCTTCTTATCCCCTGCCTTGGCCCCATGTCTTTTACCCCTGCCCTACCCTATCTTTTCCCCTTACCCTACTTTCCCGGCCTTACCCTTGCCTTATCCCCTTGCTCTCCGTTCCCCCTTCCTCTCCTGCCCTCCCTTCTTTTTCCCCTTACCATATCTTTCCCCCTTCTACTTTCCCTTGCCCTATCTTTCCCCTTACCCATTTGTTCCCCTCTACCCTATCTTTTCCCCTTGCCTCCTATCTTCTCCCTCCTTGCCCTATCTTTCCCCTTGCCCTATCTTTCCCTTGAGCCTTCATTCCCTAGTCTTTTCCCTTACCACTCTCTTTCCCCTTTGCCCTATCTCTTCCCCTTGCCTTACCCCCATACCTAGCTTTCCGCCGCCTTACGCTATCTTTTTCCCCTGCCTTCCCCTATCTTTTCCCCTGGCCTTACCCTATCTGTTCCCCTGCCGTACCCTATCTTTTCACCCCTGCCTTACCCTTCTTTTCCCCTGCCTTAACACCCTATCTTTTCCCCCCGCCTTACCCTATCTTTCCTCCCCTTGCCCTATCTTTTCCTTCCCTTGCCCTACTCTTTTCCCCTGCCTTAACCCTATTTTTTCTTCCCTTAGACCCACATCTTTGTCCCCTGCCTTACACCCTATCTTTGTTCCCTGCCTTACCCTATCTTTTCCCTTTCCCCGCACTCCCTATCTTTCGGCCCCGAAGCGTTGCAGATTTAGGGTGGGCTACGTCATGTTTCAATCTTGATGGCATTTTTTGGTTTAAGAAACACTTCAAAAACACTATTTGAAATCTTTCAAGTCACGGACCTCTAAGAAACGGAACGTTTATTCCATTTGGATTGAAGCGTTTATATCCGGGGGGGAAAGGGGGACACTACAAGAAAACTAAAAGGCACATCCCCAGGAAGGCATATGACAAACGTGATCAACGTGGGATGTTAAGGGAACTCAAATGAACAAACTCAATCAAAATAGATTCAGTTTTCTTTAATTAATACATGCCATTGGCAATGATGTGACCCGTAACCGACATTGCTTGGCCGTTCATTCACTTGGTCGGATGGGGGGACTAATCCTTTATAACAAAACACTTTTCTCTGCTAAAGGTTAATTGGGTCTAATGTTAGAGACTGGCATGTTAATTAAGTGTTTGGCGTGTTTAACCTAAAACCCCCTTGTCAAACGGTCCTTTGTTGAGTGTCACTCCCAGAATCCTTTGTGCACGCAAGGCCTAAGGGTGCCGAGTGTTTTGGGCGAGGGCGTTAAAACTACTCAGTCTTTCAGCCCACCCAGAGTCATTGTTGAATGGATATCCCGCTTCACAACAGGTGCTCAGTCTAAGACAAGAAGACTCGAACTGTGCTGAGAAAGGTTCTGGTTTGAGCCCACCCTGCGCTGAAGCAGGGAATCCTTAAAACATGACCGGTTTGGTGGGGGCCCTTGAGGACGAGTGGCCTGTTGCCGCCGACAGTCTAGATGAGTGCTTAATAGTATCATGGGTAACCCATTGGCCATTTATGACCTAGACTCGCCCACCACTGTGAGATGGACCCAAGTCAAGCGCTAGAGAGAAGTACGTGTATAATTGCCACCTCCTTTTGTTAATACCCTGGAAATTGCCCTCCATGTAAACCCCTGTGTCCTCTACAGGAGCCATCATTGCATTTAGCCGATATCCCTTGCACTTAGGGGGCGGTCCTTGGTTTAGAAATGTAAACATACAATCAAATGATCCGAGATTTGGTCGGACGCGTTGGCAGAAAACCAGAAAAACCCTCGAGGGCTGCAAACGGGAGCACGAAATGAGGCTTCCGGCACCTCTCGGCACCCGGTTTTGCAGCCCGGAAGATGCCGGAGCGCCGGATATTTTAACGTCGGGAGCAAGGTTAAGGGTAAACACGTCCGTCGCTGCAGCTCACCTGTGCTTTATTATTAGTCCCCGTTTAATGCCTCCTATTGTCTTTATACACTAGCCTTCCTGTTGTGCTGCGGGTTTCAGAAATGTTGGGACCGCACTCGATATGGGTACGTATTAGTTTTAGTAATGTTAGTACCGATAGTAATGTAGTATGTCCCGGCGTAGTATTGTGAGGACTTTGTCATTGTGTGTAAAGCGTTCAACTCCACCACAAGGAACGTGTGGTCCTGTGTGTCATTTCTCACGCGCATGCATTTCACACCACAGTCCACACAGGGTACGGTGACACACGGACAAGGTGACAACAGTTAACAAGGTGACGGTGACACAGAACACAGGTGACACGGAACATGGGTGACTGGACACCGACCATGGTGAACAGTGACACAGGATACAAGGGGACTGGTGCACAGGAAACAAGGTGTCACGGTAACAAGGTGACGGTGAACAACAAGGACGACCCGCAGGATGACAGGTACAAGGAACAGATGAGACATGGAACAGGCAGTGTGAGGCATTCAGGAACAGTGGTGACCAGGAACAGGTAATGCCAGAATGGTGACGGTGACACAGGACAAGGTGGAACGGTCCACAGGAACTGGTGATTGACACAGGAACAGGGGGACGGTGACACAGGAACAATGGACGGTGAACACGAAACAAGGTGACACGGAACAAGGTACAGTGACACCAGAACAAGTACAACTTGAACCAATGGCAGAACCATGGTTACGGTGTACAAAGGAAAAACACAAGTACGCAGGACATGCGAGGAACAGTGACGTGGACAGTGACACAGAATACGGGTACAGGCAAGGTTATCAGGACACAGGTGACATGGTGACAAGGTGAAGACAGCAGGCATGCAGTACAGGACAGTGACACGAACAGTTGAACCTGGTTACGGTGACACAGTGAACAAGGTCATGTCAGGACAGGGGACAGTACACAGGAACAGGTGACGTGACACATGAACAAGTGACAGTTGACACAGGTGAACATGGTACACCAGCAACGCACTAGGTGACGGTAACACAGGAACAGGTCACGCTGGGAACAAGTGTACAGTGACCGACAGGAAAGGTGACATGGAAGTGAACAAGGTCATGCAGGACATGGTGACGGTGACAACCAGAACTGACGGACAAGGATGAACAAGGTGACCCGGACCAGTGCAGTAAATCATGGTGCAGTGTACACAGCATAAGGTACGGTGACAACGAGGAACAAGGTCACGCTGGAACAAGGTGACAGTGACAGCACAGAGAACATGGTGACGGTGACACAGAACAATGGTGACGTGACACCGGAACAGTACATGTGACACAGCAATAAGGTGACGTTGACACAGAACAGGTCATGCATGCACAATGGTTACGTGTGACACAGGAACAATGTGCGGTATGGACACAGGAACCGGTGACAGTGACACAGGAACATTTGACATAGTGACACACAATAAAGGTGACGTGACACAGGAACAGGTCACGCGTGGTAACAAGGTGACAGTGACACAGTACAATGGTGACGGTGACCACAGAAACACTGTGACGTGACACGGAACAAGGTGATACAGTCAGGAAACATGGTGACTGGTGATCACGTGAACAAGGTCACGCAGACCCGGTCACGCTGGAACAAGGTGACAGGTGACACAGGACATGGTGTACGGTAGACACAGAAACAAAGGTGACGGTGACCAGAACAAGATGAACAGATGACCAGAAACAAAGGTCTGCACATACAAGGTGACAAGGACAAGTGCACATACCCATAGGTGACGGTGACACAGGAACAAGGTCACGCTGTGAACTAAAGTGTGTGCATGTGACACAGGAACATGGGACGGTGACACATGGACAAGTTCATGCAGGAACATGGTGACAGTGACCCGAACAAGGTCAGTGATCACAGAACCTGGTGACTGGTGACACTGAAACATTCCATGCAGGAACAAGGTGACAGTGACACAGGAACAGAGTTGACGTTGAACAGAACATGAAGGTGACATGACACAGAGACTGGTGACGTGACACACAATAAGGTGACGGTGACACACGTCAGATAACAAGATCTCGTACACGGAACAAGGTGACAATACGGAAAAGTGGTACCCGAGACAAGCGTGACAGTGACAGGAACAAAGGTGAACGGTGACCAGACAGGGACTGACAGGAACAGCGGTGACCCGTGAACCAGTGATGTTGTACACAAGAACATGGTAGGGACACAGGAACAAGTTTGTCACAATGCACAGGACCAAGGCCATGCAGACATGGACAGTGACGACAGGAACAAGTTGACAGTTGACACAGGAACATGGTGACGGTGACACAGACAAGGTCATATCAGGAACATGTGGTGCCAGTGACACAGTAACAAGCGTGACAGTGACAACAGGACAAGCAACGGTAAGCAGTGACTGTGAACAGGGACGGTACATCATTGAACAAGGTGCATGACGCGGAACAACGGTACGTGACACTGGGTAACCAGGTACGTGACACAACACATAAGGTGACAGGCTAGACGTGGACAAGGACAGCAAGGTCACGCACCAGTGACAGGCCAGCTGGTGACAATGTGCACACGGACACAAGGACTGGTGACGGAACACAGGTAGCGGGTGACACATGAACAGTTGACAGTGACCAGACTGGTACAGGTACAGGAACAGGTCACGCCGGAACAGGTCAAGCTGGAACAAGGTGATCAGTGACACAGGAACATGGTGACGGTGACACAGAAAAAGGTGACGGTGTCACGAACAGTGACCTGACATCGAAAACAGGTGACGGTGACACAGGGGAACAGGTGACAGTGCACAGCAATAAGTGACGGTGACACAGAACAAGGCCACGCTGGAACAGGTGACGTGACACAGGAACATGGGTGACTTTGACACAGAAAAGGTCCATGCAGGAACAGGGACAGGACGACAGGAACAAAGGTGACAGTTGACCAGAATGGTGACGGTACCACAGGAACAAGGTTCATGCAGGAACACGGTGACAGGTGACACAGGGAACAATGTGGACGGTGACACAGAACAAGTTTGCAGTGACACAGGAACATGGTGACAGGACACAGCAATAAGGTGACGTGACACAGATACAGGTCGACGCATGAACAAGGTGCACAGTGACACATAAGCAACAGGTGACATTGACAGGAACAAAGGTGACGGTGACCCATGACAAGGTGACAGTGACAGGACACAGGGTGACGGTGACCATACAGGGTACACACAAACACGGTGACACATCGGAACAAGGTGAACTGTTGCCAGGAACAAGGTGACATTGACACAGTTACAATTCGATGTACATAGTTGACACAGGACACAGTGACAGTGACACAAATGGTTAGTGTCATGAATTGTTACAGTGTTACACAAAGCACAAAGTTGCTGACGACCATTGGGTCATGTCCCCCACTTTGGGTGACCCGAAGCACGTGCTGGTCTATGAAGAATGTGTGATTTAACATAGAACAAAAGAAAGCGCAACCTGAAACTACTAAAGAGATATAGTAGAATCTCTGCACAATTTTGAAATATAAAGTATCTTGCAACTACTATTTTTACATTTATATCTAAACCAGAGAGACGCCACATGGTCCTCTTTATACTATCTGGTAATCTATGAATTGAAAAAGGAAAGGAAAATATTCATGAAATTTATATAATCAAGAGCCTCCTCTCAACTTTCCTTTACTAATGTCCAAATTCGCAACCTGTAACCATTAAGAGATAAATTCTGGGGGACGAAAAACAAGGATATCACAAGGGGATAAGGTTAATTGAAAAACTGATATTGCCCATGTAGGCCGGTACAAGAAAGGTTCGGCATATTAAAGAATAATGACGGTGAGACACGTAGGCATGTATGACACAATTTTGGATTAGAGACACACCCTGGGAAATACCAATTTGGGAAAACCAAGTCCATTTTTGGCTTTAATATACGGAAATCCCGATCACAGGTATAAAGATGTGGACTGTGGGAGGTGACTTCAGAATTACTTCAGAACCTCTACAGAGAAGATCTTCAGTTCTACAGAGCCTGTGCTCACCCTGTCAGAAGGACACGTGTGACCCGGACATCCAGGGTCCTTCCGCACTCCCCGTCCTCGGGCCGGCGGCAAAAAAAAGGGCAGCTCGTCCCACTTTAAATAACGGTTCTCCATCAGTCCCTCTCAGGTGCCCTTATGCATTAGGTTAGGCCAAAGACACCCAAACTCACCGAGAAGAGTCCTAGGGAGAGAAGAGCGTCTGTCAGAGACTGACGCCCACCGACACGCCCTCTCCGAACAGACATTTTTCCCCATCGGTAATCTTTATTTTGTTTTTTTTACGGATACGCCACCAGCCAGAACAAGGGATATTTATCAAATTTTCTTTTAATCTTCTCATTGGTTCGGGTACATCCAAAATACACGAACCACGTCCTGGGGCCGTAGGGGGAACAGGTCACTTCCGATATTGGGAACACACGGGTCACGTCTTTATATGGGACAAGTGGGGCAAGCTCGTGGCCTCCGTCCCGTTTGGCGGAGTGCACTGCTTCGTGTCGCAGGTGCTGAGCTAAGGGATACGGACACAGGCCATCCACTGAAACTGCGCGCTCCTCCCCGAGCCGCGTGCCCTCACCGGGGGAAGGATCTCTGGATTCGTGGTTCGTGTGTGCGCTGTGATGGCGGGGCCTCCTACCTCAAATTCCCGCTTGGGGCAGGATCCATTGTGTGGTCGCCGCCACACACCTCGTATGTCGCGCAAATCGCTATACAAGATAATATGAATGCCCGACAAAGTTTTTTGGGAAGATCAGCGGATCGGCCTGGTTATCTGGGGGGGGGTGGGGGCTTCCCAAGGCAGGGCAGTTACCCAAACCGCTAACGACGTCACAGGATGGTCGGGTCCGGGGGGGTTTTATTCAATATGTCAGGCTTTTTCCTTATACAGAGTTGCTGTAAACTGCGGTTTGGCCACGATAAAACTCAGTGGCCTGGCAAAAATGAGGCTATCCTCCGTCGTGCTGCTATAATTACGAGTATCGCCTTATCTAGCTGCTGTGCAAATTCATTTCCCACAACACGCGCGCGCTTCAACCTTTTCCCTCGCTGGCAACCGCGGTCGGCGGGGGGGATTCCAGGCGGGAAAACCAACCCCCTTCTTTCCAAACAGACATTCGTCCCTGTCAGATTCACCTCGAGGAGCACGGTTTTGGGGAAAAGGATTTCTGGGAAGAGGAGACGAAGCGTCTAGCTTTTCCCTTCCATACTGGAAGACTTATACGACCCACCGACCGGGGGGTAACTCAGGGTGTGACCCACCTCCTCCCCCCCCCAACAAACAGGTTATCCCTGCTTCAGAGACGAGTTGGCTCAGCCTTTACAACGCTGACCTTCTGGGGGAGGGTAGTCTTGAGAACTGGAGTTGAGACCCCACACCCAAGAGCACAAGTCTTCCCCGGTGGTCTCAACACAAAATGATAATGTTTAACTAATAAATTGCCTTTTCGTTGTGTATGGTAGGCCCGGCAGGGCTTTCACCTCTTGGTTTTATATGGGTTTTATTTTTTTTGGGGCCGATTCCGCCTTGGCCGTGAGATATCGCTGGTCGGCGCTGTTGCACCTTTGGCCAAGTAACCTCTGTAGACGTCTGGTACGACTTTCCGATCTCACACAATAACTGAGTGACAGGTCCGGCGCGTCTGAACCCGTATTCACCACCACGCCACCGGCTATTGTGGTAACCATGCCAGCCCAACGAGGAAGCCAGCTACAGATTAAGTCAACTGTGCATATCTTTGTCGCATGATTACCTGGCGTCTTGCCCCTCCCGGGCTTATTTTCATTGCACAGTGACCGACCGTCTCTTCTCCATTCCTGTCCGACCAAGCCTCACGTGGACAACCTTGTGTCCCCCCTACACTTTCCTTCTCTTTCCTCTCCCGGGGACGTCCTTTCAAAAGTCTTCTTCAAGCGTTCAAACAAGGCGTTCACAAGCTGGGAGAACTCCCTGATAATAGAGGGTTCCCCATAAAACCGCGTGGGCCCTAATTCTCTCTTAATATATATTCTAGGCAACGCGTGCTGTTCGTCCCGAAAGAGCCCTTTAGTCATGGTTTGATTGCAGGCCGAAAACCGCGACGGTGAGCCGCTTAACAGATTGTAGCCCCCTGTGGCGGGGCGTACCAACGCAGGCAAGAGGGATAAGCGGCCATTTCTTTAAATCGGCCAATGATTGAAAAGGGGGGGGCTAATCGGCCATTCCCCCCCCGCTCCCTGACCCCAACTTCCGTCCTCAAGGGGCCGCCAACAGGTTAGGAGCGAAAGGATCTCCCGGCTTCAGGTGCCCGTCGTTGATGGAGCCCTGTGCGAATGCAGGGATTTATCCTTTACAGAAGCGGACCGGTCGGCGCGGCCCTTTGAGGACTGGATTTGGCCAACCCGGCGCTACGAGTTGTAAGCTCACGGGTCAAGGTGGAGCAGGGGCGGGGCCAACTCCAGTCCTTCCGGAGCCTACCAGTAGCGTTCAGATGTTCCGGATATCCCTGCTTCCTCACAGGTGTCGCCTCGGTCCCAGCTTCAGTACAGGTGGCTCAATCGGTCCCAAGCTTCAGCACAGTCGGCCCAAATCAGTGGCTCAGTCTTCGACTGAGCCCTGTTGAGCCGCCTGGTGCGGAAGCATTGATATCCGTCACACCTGACCGTGTCCGGTGGGCCCTTGAGGACTTGGAAGTTTGCCCCACCCCTTTGCGTTAACAGTTCCCCGCGCAGAATAGTTCAGACATCTCCTTGGAGGGGTTATAACATTTGCCCTCTGGTCACAATCTATAGTGCCCAAAGACCGGGGAGAGCTCCGCCCAGAGAGACGGGGGGGGACTGTAACGGGGAATATTATATCTCGATACTGATAGGAAGACGGAGTGGCGATATGTAGCCTGGAGGTTAATCTTGAACATTGCTATTATGTTTTTTAATATAATAATATTATGTGTTAGCGTTGTAACATGGGAAGTAATCCCTGTCAGTAATGGCCGTTAATCTTAGCAGTGTGGTGGTTAATGCTGGTAGTCATTAATAACACCACTGCCTGATTTAGATTGCTTACAAAAGCCTTTCTGTGAGACTGAAGTGATCTCCTCTAGCTCATACCCTGAGCTGAACTTTGAGAAGAGCAGAGATTGGTCTTTGACTCTAACAACAGTCTTGAGCTCTGCCAGAAGAAACCAGAGCTTCTTCAAGACACAGGGAAAACTTCTAAACCTGAAATGCAACACACCCTGATGGGAAGGGAGCTGGAGCCAGAACATAGGATATTTTCATTCCAGAGAACAATAAGACAGACTTTCATTATTACAGAACTGCTTATTCTCTTATTTCATGCTAATATGTTTTTGGGGCTGCTTACTTAGGGAGTTGTTGAATTAATTGCATAGTAATTCAACTAGAATCTCCCAAGTGAATAGAAAAGCTTTGTCCCTCCCCCCCCCCCCCCCGTGTTTGGGGTGGTTTCCTGAGAACAGGCAAGGCACAATACAGCCCTTGTTTATAATTTGGACCTAACAAAAGTCTCCAATTGTGTACCCTCTGTGAACGTCCGTCTACAGCGTGCTTCATTTTGAATGGTAAGAATGATTGACCGATACGAAAAAATTATTGTTTGTAAAAAGTATGTTTTTCTATGATGTCTACTTACTTGGGTTTTTTTTTTTCCTTCTCTGTACTGTAATGTTATTTAATGTTGAAAACCCACATAAAAAAACACAAAACTATTAAAAAAACATAAATTAAAAAATAATAGACGGAGCTTCAGCCGTTTCATGAGCACGGAACAGGTCTAAGTTAGCACCCGTTCACTTTGAAGCCGTGGCCCGAAACCCTTTTTTGTGGATTCCGGGGAATTGTTTTATACAGAATTAGTCCCGTGGCAAGAATATTTTCAGGGGGAGAGTAGCAAAACGTGTTTCCGACGGGAAAACGGGCGCACCCGTAGGCGGAAGGGAGGAGAAGCCAGAAGGTGTTGTGTGGGTGAGTGCTGTGATGTTATCACACCTCTCCTTACAGCAGGGGGTCCTAGAACGTGTCCAATCCCTAACGTGGCATTCACCCGTAGCGAGAAGGAGATGTGGGGGGGGGGGGGCTCGGGCCTAACTGTCCAGAGAGCCGCTCCCCTTGTTGCGCCGGCTCAGCGGGAACGCCGACTTGTTCTGCGGCTGCGTCATCTTGCTGGCCAGGAAGATGAACGGCTCGATCAGGCTGCGCCGCTCGCTCACCGACACCTCCCACAGCCTCACCTTCTCGCCCTTGGCCCACTGCTGGGCGGAATCGGGGTCCACCCGCCGCTGCTCCTGCAGGTCACACTTGTTCCCCAAAACAACGATGGTAACCTGGAGAAAGAGATGAGAGAGAGAGAGAAGGGGGAACCCTTCACGTAGGCTATATCATGTTTCTGTGTTCGCCTCTGTCCCGGGCCCCTGGAGAGCTTAAGAGTTTAATTTAGGAGACTTGCTCAAGGTGACCAGGAGAGAGGACACTGGGACTCTCCCACTTCAAAGGCTCCGTTCTTACCCCAAAACCATTCGAGGTGAGCATATACAACCGTTACAGGGGTTCACCACCGACGCTGGGAGCCTGCTCCATGGATCCACTACACTTTCCAAGAAGGAGGACACCACACGTAGAACTTTGCCGTTCCCCGTTCCAAAGAGCTAACCACCTCATTTTGGTGCCCGTGGCACAGGTGGACACAGAGACTTTCCCAAGGTGGTAGGGAGAGGTTACACTGGGACCCACTCCACGGCCGTGGCATTACCACTGGGCTACTACTTCAGGTTCCCAGCATGAAGTAGACCACGGCCTCGTCTTGCAACCGAGCGCTCGCCACCAGGACAGTACCTCCTTCTTGTCCTTGCACTTGTCTATCTCCTTCTTGAGGGCCTCCACTCGCTTGAAGGAGTCCTTGCTGTCCACGCTGTAGACCAGCACGTAGCCGTCCGTCCCGGAGAAGCAGTGTTTGGGGAGCTCGGAGCCGTCCCTCAGGCCTCGCGTGTCGTAGAAGCGGACTTGCTCCCGCACGCCCCGGTCTGTCTCGACGGAGCCGATGTAGATGTCCTCCTGGGTCTCCATCGTGTCCGAGCCTGTGTGCGAGAGAGAGGCAGACACAGGCGTCCCTCGTTGACCGAGACGTCTTCTACCAAAGGGACACCGATCGGCGCCCGAAGACTCCTTACAGCCAGTTGACTTCAAATTGGCTGTAAAGAGTCGTCCAACACCGTTGGGGGTATTACAGCTTAGTAACTAAACCCAGCCGGAAAGTGTTTAATCCTCTTCATTTAAACCTTTTGGGCGCTGCACGACCCGAGAGGGAGATGAGAGAGGGGGAGAACAGGGAGAGGGAGATCAGAGAGAGGGATAGAGATCAGAGAGGGAGAGAGATCAGAGAGACGGAGATGAGAGGGAGGGAGATCAGAGAGAGCAGAGAGAGAGAGAGGGGGAGATCAGAGAGGGAGAGAGATCAGAGAGACAGAGATGAGAGAGAGGGATAGCAGGGAGAGGGAGATCAGAGAGAGGGAGGGAGATCAGAGAGAGGGAGAGATATCAGAGAGAGAGAGAGAGGGATATCGGAGAGAGAGATCCGAGAGAGGGAGAGAGATCAGAGAGAGAGAGGGATATCAGGGAGAGAGAGAGATCAGAGAGAGAGAGAGATCAGAGAGAGATCAGAGAGATAGGGAGATCAGGGAGAGAGAGAGGGAGATCAGGGAGAGGGAGAGAGATCAGAGAGAGGGAGAGAGAGATCAGAGAGAGGGAGAGAGAGATCAGAGAGAGAGGGAGATCAGAGAGAGGGAGAGAGATCGGAGAGAGAGGGGATATCAGGGAGAGAGAGGGATATCAGGGAGAGAGAGGGAGATCAGAGAGAGAGATCAGAGAGAGGGAGATCAGAGAGCGAGAGCGGGTGATCAGGGAGAGGGAGATCAGGGAGAGGGAGAGAGATCAGAGAGAGGGAGAGATATCAGAGAAGGAGAGCGAGATCAGAGAGACGGAGAGAGATCAGAGAGAGAGAAATCAGAGAGAGGGAGAGGGAGATCAGAGAGACAGAGATGGGAGATCAGGGAGAGAGAGATCAGAGAGACAGAGATGGGAGATCAGAGAGAGGGAGAGAGAGATCAGAGAGAGGGAGAGAGATCAGATAGAGAGAGAGGGAGATCAGAGAGAAAGAGAGAGAGAGAGAGAGAGAGAGGGAGATCAGAGAGGGAGCGAGGGAGATCAGAGAGGGAGAGAGATCAGAGAGACGGAGATGAGAGAGAGGGAGATGAGAGAGCGGGAGATCAGAGAGACGGAGATCAGAGAGAGGGAGAGAGATCAGAGAGACGGAGAGAGATCAGAGGAGAGGGAGATCAGGGAGAGGGAGAACACAAAGATCAGGCGAGAAAGAGACGAAGAGAGATCAGAGAGAGAGGGAGATCAGAGAGAGGGAGAGAGATCAGAGAGACGGAGAGAGATCAGAGAGACGGAGAGAGATCAGAGAGACGGAGAGAGATCAGAGAGAGGGGGAGATCAGGAGGGGAGAGAGATCAGAGAGAGGGACATCAGGGAGAGGGAGAGAGATCAGAGGAGAGAGAGGGAGATCAGAGAGACGGAGATGAGAGAGAGGGAGATCAGAGAGAGGGTGAGAGATTAGAGAGAGGGAGAGAGAGATCAGATAGAGAGAGGGATATCAGGCAGAGTGAGATCAGAGAGATCAGAGAGAGGGAGAGAGCAGAGAGAGATCAGAGAGAGAGAGAGATCAGAGAGAGGGAGATCAGAGAGAGGGAGAGAGCAGAGAGAGAGGGATATCAGGGAGATTGAGAGATCAGAGAGAGAGGGAGAGAGATCAGAGAGAGGGAGATCAGGGAGAGATCAGATAGAGAGAAATCAGAGAGAGGGAGATCATAGAGCCGGATGTCTGGACTGAGGGAGGAGGGAGATCAGGGAGAGGCGGGGAAGAGAGATCAGAGAGAGAGAGAGAGAGATTCAGGTGAAGGGTTCTGAGCGTGAAGGATCAGAGAGAGAGGGAGAGATAAGGAGATGAGGGAATGAAGAAGAGGGAGATTCAGGGGAAGGAGGGTTTTTTTGTTGGGGAGAGGCGAGAGAGATCAGAGAGAGAGATCAGAGAGGAGGTTGAGAGATCAGAGAGAGGGAGAGAGAGTTTAAGAGAGAGGGTGAGATCAGAGGAGAGAGGGAGAGAGAGAGGAGGAGCGAGAGTCATGAGAACGAGAGGGTTTGAGGTCAGAGAGAGTCAGAGGAAAGGGAGAGGCAGATCAGCGAGAGATGAGAGATCAGGAAAGATGGAATATAAGAGAGAGAGGAGAGATCAGGGAGGAAAGAGAGAGAAACCGTTTTTCTTCCCAACTGCTTCTAAAATTATGGAGCGTCACCTTTATTTCCGAGGGGTCGCCTATTATAATAATACGGGCAAAATCAGGGTATGCAGCCGAGATTCTGCGCCTCTCCTGTTACTCAAGACAACGGGTGCCGAAAGTCAAGCTGATCCAGGAGGGTCGGTATTACTCACGGACGGATGCCTTTCCGCACAGCACCACCGTACAGCTCTGCCCATCTCCTGGATACAAACAACACAAACAGGGACCAACACCAACCTCCTATCATAACACAGACCCACCCCTGGCACACAGCGGACTGCTGCCCGACCATAGCCACCACCTTAAAACGGCACTTTCCCAATCTACCTGTGCATACAAAAACAACAGGGGGAAATACAACAAATCAAAAACAAAGACCAAACCCCACCCGCTGGCACACCTGGCGCGGTGGAGGTTGTGCTGCGTTGGGGGGGCGCCGTGGGGGGAGTACAGCACCCCCCTTACAAGATGTACCCATCTCCCTGTAAGCACACACACACAGGGGGACATACACCCATACATTCAAGAACAAGACCCACCGCGGCACAACACGGATGGCTGCCCGCACAGCAGACCATGGACAGGCGGCCCAGCGCCGTTGATGACAATCACACACACACAGGAGACATAACCACCAACATCAAAACACAGCCCCCACCACGCTGGCACACACGCGGACTGTGCCCGCCACAGCACCACCTCTACAGCTCCTTCCCCATTTTCTGCCCTGTATACACACACAACAGGGACATACCACAACATCAATAACACAGCACCCACACGCTGGCACCCACCCCGCGGACCTGATGCCGAACGACACAGCACCACCTTACAGATCTTCCCATCCTCCCTGTATTAAACCCATCACCACAGGGGGACACACCAACATCAATAACACAGCCCCACCCGCTGGCACACCCGCGGACTGGCTGCCCCCCACAGCACCACCTTACAGATCTTCCCATCTCCATGGATACACACACACACAGGGGGGACATTAACCAACATCAATAACACAGCCCTCCACCCGTGGCACACACCGCGGACTGGATGCCCCGCACCAGCACCACTTACAGATCTTCCCCATCTCACCTGTAACACACACAAACCCAGGGGGACCCACCAAAACAATTAAAACAGCCCCCACCAGCTTGGCACACCCGCGGGACTGCTATGCCACGCAAAAGCACACCAAATTGAAAAGCAGTCGGACCTAAATCATCGCACTTGGAGAAAAAAAGACAACAGGGACACACAACACCAACATCACAGAAACAAAGCCACAAAAAAGCGGGAACACAAGAGGTGGCACGGGGCTTCAACGCACGACACAGTGGACAGAGAGGGCCCAGCCAAGGGATGTGACCATCACAACAACACACAGGGACATACCACCAAACATCAAGAACCCATCAAAGCCCCAACCGCTGGCACACCCGCGCGGACTGCTGCCCGACCTAGCCACACCTTACAGTTACTTCCCCATCTCCCTTATACACACCCACCACACATGGGACCAGTACACCACACCAATAACACAAGCCCACCCGCTGGCACCACCCGCGGACTGCTGCCCAGCACAGCACCACCTTAAGCTATTCCCCATCATATCCCCTGTAGGAAACACAAGAGCACACAATCAGGGAATACACCCAACATCGAAGCGGCTGAGACAAAGACCCCAACCGCTCTCTTCGTGAACAACCGCGGACCTGCTGCCACCCGACAAACAGCCACCACACACCTTACAGGCTCTTCCCCATCCTCCCTGTTATACACACCATCACACACAGGGATACATACACCAACGAATCGACAATCAAACAACTAGCCCCCCACCCGCTGGCACACCACACGGCCTGTGCCCGAACAGCACCACCTGACAGATCTTCCCAATCTGCCCCTGTATACAAAAACACAAAGGGGGGACATCAGCCAAAATCAATAACAACAGCACACCCACACGCTGGCATCACAAAGCCGGACTTGTATGCCCGCACAGCACCCTTACAGCTCTTACCCATATCTCCCTATCTGTATACACCACACACAGGTGGACTACACCAAACATCAATAACCTCAGCACCCACCACCCGCGGGCACACCCGCGGACTGCTGCCCCGCACAGCAGACCACCGGACAGCGCTGGCCCCAGAGTCCCGGCGAGACACAGCACACACAGGGGGGGACACTCAAGAATTCACAGGAAACCAGGCAACCACCCAGCTGGAACCACCCCGCGAAGGGCTGCGCCGCACAGCCACCACATTACAGCTCCTTTCCCCATCTCCAGTTATGACACCACGCACACACCGAGGGACAGTACACCCCATCAATAAACACAGCCCCCACCCGCTTGGCAAACCACGACCGGAATGCTGCGCAGCCACAGAAACCACTTAAACGCTCTTCCCATCTCCCTGTATACACACACACAACACAGTGGGGAACACCAACATCTAAGAACACAGCCCCCACCCGCTGGCACACCATCGCGGCGACTGCTGCCCGCACAAGCACCACCTTAACAGATCTTCCCCGATCCTCCCTCGTATATCACACACACACAGGGACATACCACCAACATCAATAACACACCCCCACCCGCTGGAACACCCGCGGACTGCTGCCCGCACGAGCACCACCCTTACAGCTCTTCACCTCTCCCTGTAACAACAACACACAGGGGGTGGACATACACCAACATCAATAACACGGCCCACACCAGCTGGAACACCCGCGGGACTGCTGCCCGCCACAAATGCCACCACCTGACAGCTCTTCCCCATTCCCTGTATTACCACAAAAACACAGGGGGGGACACCAACATCAATAAACAACAGCCCCCACCCGAGGGACACCCGAGGAAGCTGCACGCACAGCACACCTACAGCTCTTCCCATCTTCCCTGTATTTACACACACACACACAGGGACATTACACACAAAATCATAAAACACAGCCCCCCACCCGCTGGCACACCCGCCGGGATGCTGCCCGCACCAGCACACCTTACAGCTCTTCCACTATCTCCCTGTATACAACAACACACACAGGGGGACATACACCAACATCAAAAACACACAGCCCCCACCCGATGGAACACCCGCGGATGCTGACCGCACAAGCACACCTTACAGATCTTCCCACCATATCCCTGATACCACACACACACACAGGCGGGACACACCAAACATCAAAACACAGCACCCAACCCGTTGCGCAAACCCGCGGACTGCTGCCCACACCAGGCACCACCTTACAGCTCTTCCCCAATTACTCCCTGTATCAACACACAAACAGGGGGACACACAAACATGCCACAATTAACCAACAGCCCCCCACACGCTTGGCACCACCCGCGGACTGCTGCCCCGCAAAGCACCACCTTACGGCTCTTCCACCCATCTCCCTGTATACAACACACACAGGGACATTACAACAACATCAATAACACAGCCCCCCACCCCGGGCACACGCGGACTGCTGCCCGAAAGCACACCTTACAGCTTCTTGTCCCCATCTCCTTGCTATACAAACAAACACAAATCAGGGAAATACCACAACATCAATAACACAGCACCCACCGCTGGCATCACCCGCGGACTGCTGCCGCACGAACAACTTACAGCTCTTCCCCATCTCCCGGTATTACACACACACACACAAGGACATACACCAACAGCTTCCTTTCTCATATAAACAGCCCCCACCGCTGGCAACACCCGACGGCCTGCTGCACGAACAGCACCACCGTACAGCTTCTCCCCATATCCCTGTATACACACACACACAGGGGACACACACAAACAGCCAATAACACAGCCCCCCACGCGGACACCCGAGGACTGCTGCTCCGCACAGCACTACATTACAGCTATTCCCCTATCTCCCGGGATACACACACACACAGGGACATACACAAAATCAATAACATCAGCCCCCCAACCCCACACGCTGGCAACCCGCGGACGGCTGCCCGCAACAGAACAACTTACAGCCCTTCCCATCGCCCTGATTACACACACCACACAAACAGGGGGACACACACATCCATAACACAGCCCACACCCGCGTGGCACACCCGCGGAATGCTGCCCCGCACCGCACCACCTTAAAGCTTCTTACCCATATCACTGTACTCACAACACACACACGGGGGGACACAAACATCAAGTAACACGCCCCCACCCAGCTGCACAACCGCGCCACTCGCTGCCGCACAGAACCAACATACAGCTCTTCACATCCCCTGTATACACACACACACAGGGGGGACCCCAACTCAAATACCACAGCCCCCACCCGCTTGGCCCACCCGCGGCATGCTGCCGCACAGCACCACCTTACAGCGCTTCCCCATCTCCCTGTATACACACACACAACAGGGGACATTACACCAAAACATCAATAAACACAGGCCCCCACCCGCGGCACACCGCGGACTGCTGCCCGCACGCAACACCCTTACAGCCTCTTCACCATTCCCGTATACACACACACACCAGGGGGACAAACCAACGATCAATAAACACAGACCCCACCGCGGCACAACCCCGCGGATGATGCCCGCCAGGCAAACCACATTACAGCTTCTTACACATCTCAATGTAATACACACACACACACAGGGGGGACACACCCAACCTAAATAACACAGCCCCCACCCGCTGGCCACCAGCGGAATGCGCCCGCACAGCACACACCTTTACAGATCTTCCATCGCCCTGTATACACACAAAAACAGGGGGAAACACCAACAGCCAAACCACAGCCCCCACTGCTGGCACACCAGCGACTGCTGCCCGGACAGCCACCACCGTATCAGCTCTTCCCATATCCCTGTATACACACACCACACAGGGGGGACACACACCCAAACATCCAATAAACACAGCCCCCACCGCTAGCACACCCGCGGACTGCTGCCCCGCACAGACACCACCTATACAGCTTCTTCCCAATCTCCATGTCATACAACACACCACACAGGGGGGACACACCCACATCAATAACACCGCCCCCGCTGCAAGCACAGCACAACTACAGCTTGCCCCATCCTCCCTGTTGTATACCCAACACACACACAGGGGGGGGAAACCAACATACAATACCACAGGCCCCACCCGCTGGCCACACCCCGCGGATGCTGCCCGACAGCACCACCTTACAGATATTCCCCATCTACTGTGATACACACACACACAAACACAGGGGGGACACCACCAACATCAATAACAACAGCCCCCACCAGATGGCCACACCGAGGACTGCTGCCAGCACGCACCACCTTTACCGCTCTCTTCCCCATCTCTGTTACACACACACACAGGGATACACCAACATCAATAACACACCCCCTAACCCGCTGGCAGTAACGGGACGCATGCGACGAATCAATGCCACCGGCCTCATTATGGAAATTAGGAAAAAACAGGCACTTGGGGTTAGTGCGTCGCGGGCGGGGTGGGCTCAACTGCCATCCTCAGTAGATCCCCACCTCACATCGTAAACAGGGTCCGGTTTTCGGTATCCAGACAGCCCAGGTGGCTACAATGAGCCACTGATTGAGCGCAAACAGTGCTGAAGCTGGGACTGATTTGCAGCCACCTGTGTGAAGCCAGGGAGGACTGGGACCGCCTTCTGTGCAGAACAGGAAGCTGGAACTGATTGAGCCACATGTGCCTGAAGCGCGACTCTGACATAGACACCTGGCTGAAGCTGAGACTGATTGAGCCGTCTGGGCTGAAGCTGGGATATCCTGAAAACCGACACTGTTGGGTGAGGGGGGTTTCATGAGAGCAGGAGCAGGTTTTTTTTGTCTACAATATCAACCCGATTGGAAATCCACTGGATTGAATCCAAAGGACAGGTTAAGCGACAAAGGCGCAGTTGTGCGACGTTTTATAAACCGAGTCCTTTTTTTTTGTTTGTTTTTAAACCCTTTGGGGGCCATAGCTCTCAGCCCTCATTACGGCGATCGTTTTCGGAGGAGGGGGGGATCGCGGGGCAGGGAAGGGGGCTCCCCTCCCAGTAATTCCGAGGACCCCACAAGGGTTAAGGGGCTAAGCGGCTAGTGCGTTAGGAAAGGAAAGGCCGGGACCACGTTGCTTTGTAAACCCCTTCCCTGGCCCAAGCTGCCCGACGTGTGTCTCTGTTATGGGATCTGCAGGCCTTACAAGGGGGAGACAATAGGGAAGGGGCCACGTGCGCCCCGCGGAGAGCTTACACTCTATGTGGCGTGTCGGTTATATATATGTGTGTGTTGTGTGGTGTGTGATATATATAGATGTGTGTTGTGGTGGTGTGTGGGGTATAATAATGTGTGTGAGGTCGTGGTGTGTAAATATATGTGTGTGTGGGTGTGTGTAATATATATAATGTTGTTGTTTGTCGCGTGTGCGGATATTTCGATTAGTCCCGCCACCCCGTCCCGCCTGGATTTTTTTTTTTGGCGTGTTTTTTTTTCTTTGTTGTTATAATATTGTTATTATGTCTCTCTTTTGTTGTTCGCTGTTTCGGAGAGTTGTTGGTTCTCCTTGGGTGTCACACCCGTATATATGAGTTGTTTTTGTGATTTTTGTTATTTTGGCTGTGCGGTGCTGTTGGTGTGTACAGCGTCGTTGTGTGGGTTTTTTTTTGTGGGTGTGTGCTTTTAGTTTGCATGGTTTACCCGTTCGCGCTGTGTGTTCTGGGTTTCGGAGTCGCTGTGATGTGGGGGTGTGTGTGTGGATATCATGTGGGGGTGTGTGTGGGTGTTGTGTTGTGTGTGGTTGTGGTGTGTGTGTGTGTGTGGTGGTGGTTGTATATATGCGTCTGTGTTGTGTGTGTTGTGTGAATAATATGAGTGGGTGTGTTGTGTTGCTATTTATATGCGTGTGGGGTGTTGTGTGATGTGTGTGTGGTGTCTCGGAACGGTGTGTAAGATCACTATGTTGTTGTGCATAGTCCAAGTGTGCCTGTGGTCGATTCCGCTGTTATATATAGATAGAGTGTTTAATCTTTGGGGCGAAGTGGACTCTTTTCCAAATGTCACTTTTTACTGTATTTTGAATGCGCTTTCCCCATTATGTGTATTTGTATTTATGTGATATATAGGATGTCGCGTTGTATTATGCCATGTGTGAAGCGCTGTGTACATTAATGGCGCTTCATAATAATAAAGGGACCCATACATACATATGTGTGTGTGTGTGTGACCGAGAACATAAGGCAATCGTCCCTCAAGGTCACCTAGAGTTACAATCTAAAGGGAGGAAGCCCCAGTGCGGCCTACGGACACCGCCGACGTGGGACGCACCGTTCGCTCGGACGCTTCCGTGACAGCTGCAGAACTTTTCTGTTCCTGCGTGCAGTCGGAGACCGGATAATCGACGGTAGGTGCAGAAGGTAGCAGAGCCGGCCGACTAGACGCGACCACAAAACGGAACACATAGGGGCACAAGGCGTTACGAACGCACGCTTCGCCCGGCTCCGCCGCCGATCACAGATGTCGATTAGTGAGGTAACCCGGGCCACCACGCTGCGGAGTAGACAGAACTCACGGTGGCGCTCGGGCGATTGAGTTGTAATTTTACACAATCACGGTGCCGCCGCTTGTATTTACACACTCAGGCCACCGCGACTTGTATTTTACACACAAAGGCCAACGCAAGGCTTGTGTATTTTAAACGACCAAGGTACGACGTTTTTGTTATTTACACACTCACAGATCTTCACCCTCCTGCGTGGTTATTACACACACTCACCGGCCAACGCTGGTATAATTCGGCTACACCTCCCACAGGACCATGCTTGTTTACTGTTTACACAACCGGTTACCATCTGCTTGTATTTTACACATCACAAGGCAACGCCGCTGCTTGTTATTTACAAACCCACCGGTACCGTGTGCTTGTTAATTTAAATGCCCACGGCACCGCTGCTCTTTTTATTTTACACGCCACAGGACCGCTGCATGGGATTTACAACCACACAGTACCGCTGCTTTTTTGGACACGCCCCACAGTACGCTGCTTGTTTTTACAACACCCACGGGCCGCTGCTTGTATTTACCACACCCACGCTTTGTTGTCGAGATTATTATTGTGTTATTACTGTAATTGTGGTGTGTGAGGAAAGCCTAGCTTCAGTTCTTTACACCCCCACAGATCCCGAGTCGAAGTCTCGGACTCGTCAGGCGCACGGGATCCACAGCGATCGACTCTTTGGCGCTGTGCAGAGACGAAATGCGGCCGTCTGTCGCACGCGGCGTAGTAGTTCTGCCCGGCAGTTGTAAACACCGAACATATGTGGGCCGTAGTCTATACAATAGCCTCCTTCTCTCCATTTGGCTCGGCATTCAGCACCATTGTGCATCTCTTTGGCGCGCGCTATAGTGCCGGACGATCCGATGACGTAACCCGTCGCCGTGGCTGATAATAGTTGTAATTCACACGTTAGGCGAGACCGCTGGCTTGGCTACTAAAGGCCAGAATAGAGGTGGGTCGGGGAGTCATGAAAGGGGGGACGGCAGGAGGCACGGAGAAGCTATCTGATTGGCCGCAAGGGGAGAGTGAGACCGTCGCCGAAAAAAAAAATTCAAATATAAGGGATACAAGATTTCAGGTAGCGCTGTCGTTGGTGTAGCGCCGACGAACGGCGACAATGGGAGATGAGAGAGAGGGAGATCAGGGAGAGGGAGAGAGATCAGAGAGAGAGATCAGAGAGAGGGTGAGATCAGAGAGAGGGAGAGAGAGATCAGAGAGAGGGTGAGATCAGAGAGAGGGAGAGAGAGATCAGAGAGAGGGTGAGGTCAGAGAGAGATCAGAGAAAAGGGAGATGCAGATCAGAGAGAGAGAGAGATCAGGAAGAGGAATATAAGAGAGAGAGAGAGATCAGGGAGAAAGAGAGAGAACCGTTTTCTTTCCAACTGCTTCTAAAATTAGAGCGTCACCTTATTCCCGGGGTCGCCCTATAAATCCGGCAAATCCGGGTATGCAGCCGAGACTGCGCCTGTTACTCACCGACCACGTGGTTCCCGTACAGCAGCTGCTCCAGGATGGCGGTCTTACCCACGGCCTGCTGCCCGCACAGCACCACCTTACAGCTCTTCCCCATCTCCCTGTATACACACACACACACAGGGACATACACCAACATCAATAACACAGCCCCCACCCGCTGGCACACCCGCGGACTGCTGCCCGCACATTGGGGTGGTGGGTGTATACAGGGAGATGGGGACGATCTGTAAGTGGTGCTGTGCGGGCAGCAGTCCGCGGGTGTGCCAGCGGTGGGGCTGGTTTATTGAGTTGGTTGTAGTCCCCCTGTGTGTTGTGTTAATCCGGGAGATGGGGAAGAGCTGTAAGGGTGGTGCTGTGCGAGGGCAGCAGTCCCGCGTGTGTGCCGAGCGGTGGGGGCGTGTTAATTGATGTTGGTGTGTCCCCCCCTGTGTTGTGTGTATAACAGGGAGATGGAGAATACTGTAAGGGGTGGTGCTGTGTCGGGCAGCAGTCCGGGGTGTGCCCGGTGGGGCCTGTGTTTATTGATTTTGGTGTGTCCCCCTGTGTTGTTGTGTAGACAGGAGATGGAAGAGCGTGTAAGGTGGTGCTGTGCGGCGCACGTCCGCGGGTGTGCCAGCAGGGTGGGGGGGTGTGGGTTTATTGAGGTTTGGTGTTGTCCCCTGTGTGTGTGGTATACAGGGAGATGGGGAAGAGCTGTAAGGTGGTGGCTGTGCGGGCAGCAGCACGCGGGGTGCCAGCGGGTGGGGCTGTGTTATGGATGTTGGTGTATCCCCCCCTGTGTTGTGTGTGTATACAGTGAGAGGGAAGGCTGTAAGTGGTGCTGGTGCGGGCAGCAGTCCGCGGTGTGCCAGCTGGGGTGGGTGCTGTGTTCATTGTGTTGGTGTGATCCCCCCTGTGTGTGTGTGATACAGGGAGATGGGAAGACTGTAAGGTGGTGCTTTGCGGGCAGACGGTCGCGGTGTGAGCCCAGCGGGTGGGGGGCTGTTGTTATTGGGCTGTTGGTGTACCCCTGTTGTGTGTTGTGAGTACAGGAGAGGGAAGAGCGGTTAAGGTGGTGCTGTGGCGTGCGATCAGTCGCCTGGGTGTGCCAGCTGTGGGGCTGCTGTTATTATGTTGGTGTATGTTCCCCGTGTGTGTGTGTTGTATACAGGGTATATGGGAAGAGCTGTATGTGTGCTGTGCGGCAGCAGTCCGCCGGTGTGCCAGCGTGTGGGGGCTGTGTTATTATGTTGGTGTATGTGTCCCTGTGTGGTGTGGTGTATATCAGGGAGATGGGGAAGATCTGTAGGTAGTGCGATTGTGGCGGGTCAGGCAAGTCCGCGGTGTGCCAGCGGTGGGAGGCTGTGTTTGATGTGTGTGTTGTCCCCCCGTGTTGTGTTGTGTAGTACAGGGGAATGGGGAAGAGCTTAAAGGTGGCTGTGCGGCCATCCGCGGGTGTGCCAGCGGGTGGGTGTCTGTGTTATTGATTTGGTCGTTGTCCCTGTGTGTGGTTGGTGATACAGGGAGATGGGGAAACTGTACGGTTGTGCTGGGCGGGCACCAGCATCCCGCGGTTGTGCCAGCGGGTGGGGGCGTGTATGTGTGGGTGCCAGGTTGTATAAGGATTGTGAGCGTGGTGTGTGCAGCCTGCGGGTGTCCCGGTGGGGTGTTGTATGTGTGTGTTCCTTGGTGTATACCAGGGAGATGGGGAGAGCTGTAAGGGGTGCTGTGCGGGCAGCAGTCCGCGGGTGTGCCAGCGGGTGGGGGCTTGTTATTGATGTTGGTGTAATGTTCCCCTGTGTGTGTGTGTTACAGGGAGATGGGGAAGAGCTGTAAGGTGGTGCTGCCTTGCGGGCAGCAATCCCGCTTGTTGGACACACACACACAGGGGGACACACCAACATCAATAACACAGCCCCCACCCGCTGGCACACCCGCGGACTGCTGCCCGCACAGCACCACCTTACAGCTCTTCCCCATCTCCCTGTATACACACACACACAGGGACATACACCAACATCAATAACACAGCCCCCACCCGCTGGCACGTCACGGGACGCATGCGCAGGAATATGCCACCGGCCTCATTATGGAAACAGGCACTTGGGTAGTGCGGGGGGTGGGCTCAACTGCCATCCTCAAGCTCCCCCCACCCCCAGTAACAGGTCCGGTTTTCAGGATATCCCAGCTTCAGCCCAGGTGGCTCACTGAGCCACTGATTGAGCCACCTGTGCTGAAGCTGGGACTGATTGAGCCACCTGTGCTGAAGCAGGGACGGACTGGGCCCGCCTGTGCAGAAGCTGGAACTGATTGCGCCACCTGTGCTGAAGCTGCGACTGACATAGCCACCTGTGCTGAAGCTGAGACTGATTGAGCCGTCTGTGCTGAAGCTGGGATATCCTGAAAACCTGACCTGTTGGGTGGGGGGTTCCTGAGAGCAAGGAGCAGGTTTTTTTTGTCTACAATTCACCGATGACATCACTGATGACATCACAAAGGACAGGTTAAGCGCACACAGGCGCAGTTGTGCGACTTTTTATAAACGAGTCCTTTTTTTTTGTTTGTTTTTAACCCTTTGGGGGCATAGCTACTCCGCCCTCATCTACGGCGATCGTTTTCGGAGGAGGGGGGGATCGCGGGGCAGGGAGAGGGCTCCCCTCCCCGTCATCCGAGACCCCACAAAGGGTTAAGGGGCTCCGGGCTAGTGGTTTAGGAACAGGAAGGCGGGACCCCGTGTGTAACCCCTTCCCTGCCAGCTGCACGGACGTGTGTATCCTGTTATGGGTGCAGCGCCTTACAGGGGAGACAATAGGGAAGGGGGACACTGCCCCGGAGAGCTTACACTCTATGTGTGTGTGTGTGTAATATATATGTGTGTGTGTGTGTGTGTGATATATATATATGTGTGTGTGTGTGTGTGTGTGTGTGATATATATATATGTGTGTGCGCGTGTGTGTGTAATATATATGTGTGTGTGTGTGTGTGTAATATATATATATGTGTGTGTGTGTGATATATATATGTGTGCGCGGGCGCGTGTGTGTGTAATATATATGTGTGTGTGCGCGTGTGTGTGTAATATATATGCGTGTGTGTGCGCGTGTGTGTGTGTGTGTGGGGGAATAGAGATGTGTGGGTCGCGGTGTGGTGTGATGGAATATATAGTGAGTTGGGGTGTGTGAGAGTGGCCGTGTGTGTTGTGTGTGATATTGTGTTTGTGTGTGTGTGTGTGTGGTGGGTGGTGGGTGTCGTGGTGTGGTGTTGTGTGTGTGTGTGGTGTGGTGTGTGTGTGTGTGTGTGTGTGTGGGTGTGTGTGTGTGTTGTGTGGGTGTGTGATTATATGCGTGGTGTATGTGGTCGTGTGTGATATATGCGTGTTGTGTGTGTGTGTGATGATATATATGCGTGTGTGTGGGTGATGTGATAAGCTCTTTGGGGCAGGGACTCCTTTTCCTAAATGTCACTTTTACTGTATGTCTGAAGCGCTTCTCCCCATTATGTGTTATTTGTATTATGTGTTATCTATATGATTGTCGCGTGTATTACTGCGGTGACGCGCTGTGTACATTAATGGCGCTATATAAATAAAGACATACATACATATGTGTGTGTGTGTGTGACCGATAACATAAGGCAAAGTGCCATCCTGTCCCCTAGAGCTTACAATCTAAAGGAGGAAGCCCCCGTGCGCCTCCGGACACCGCCGACGTGGGACGCACCGTTCGCTCGGACGCTTCCGTGACCAGCTGCAGAATTTCTTCCTGTTTCCTGCCGGTCGGAGACGGATAATCAGACGGAGGAGAGGCAGCGACACCCACAGCGCCACCTAGGGGCCCAAGGCGTTACTACGCACGTTCGCCCCCTCCACATGAACCCACAGTTACACACTCACGGTGCCGCTGCTTGTTATTTACACACTCACGGTGCCGCCGCTTGTTATTTACACACTCACGGCACCGCCGCTTGTTATTTACACACTCACGGCACCGCTGCTTGTTATTTACACACTCACGGTACCGCCGTTTGTTATTTACACACTCACAGTACCTCTGCTTGTTATTTACACACTCACGGCACCGCTGCTTGTTATTTACACACCCACGGTACCTCTGCTTGTTATTTACACACCCACGGTACCGCTGCTTGTTATTTACACACTCACGGCACCGCTGCTTGTTATTTACACACCCACGGTACCGCTGCTTGTTATTTACATGCCCACGGCACCGCTGCTTTTTATTTACACGCTCACAGGACCGCTGCTTGTTATTTACAAACCCACAGTACCGCTGCTTTTTATTTACACGCCCACAGTACCGCTGCTTGTTATTTACACACCCACGGCACCGCTGCTTGTTATTTACACACCCACGCTTTGTTGTCGAGATATTATTTGTTATTACTGTAACTTGTGTGTTTTGTGAGAAAGCCTTCTTTAAACAGATAACGATCGCACGACTTCAGGCCTAAAATACTATTTCGCACGTACAACGCGCCTTCCGCACGCGCGTGTTATTTCTGCCCGCATTTGTACACACACCGACACAATGTGCCTGTGTATATCAATAGCCTCCTTCTCCTCCATTTGCTCCGGCCATTTCAGCACATCATTTGCATCTGCCTTTGGCCGCGCTTATAGTGCCGGCGATCCGATGACGTCACCCGTCGCCGTGGCGATAATAGTTGTCATTCACGTTTAGGCGACGTCGCTGGCTACAAGGCCGGTGACGTCATGAAAGGGGGACGGCAGAGGCACGGAGAAGCTATCTGATTGGCCGCAAGGGGAGACCGTCGCCGAAAAAAAATCAAATATCAGGGATCACCAGATTTTCGGTAGCGCTGTCGTTTGGTCGCGCCGACGACGGCGACAATGCATTTGCTTTGACGCGCAACCTAACAATGACCCCCCCCCCCATTGGAAAAGTCACAGGTGTGAAAATCACCAAGGTAACCAGAGCTGGGGCAAGTTGCCCTTAACCAACATGGCCGCCCAACTCCTTCCGGGCGCGTCTCGCCCTCTCTCTGGTGGCAGGCGAGGCGCTCCTGCCGCGTTGGAGGACCCGGAAGTCTCGTCTCTGTGACCCGGCCGCCCTCTTTCCTCCTTCCCCAGAATCACAGTAGCCGGCGGGGGTTTTTAGAGACATGGCGGCCGACGAGGGCGACGTGATCATGGTGGAACCGGACATGTGCATGGACGAGCTGGAGAGGTAACGGGGAAGCGGGTTCGGGAGCGGGGAGCCGGCCTAGCAGATCCGCGAAGGCCCGGGAAGCCGCGGCCTCGAGTGGGGCAGGAGGCCGGGCGGGGGTGCAGGGAAGCCGGCAGGAGGAGGCAGGCGAGGCCGGGGCGGAGGGTGAGGCCTACGGGCAATGCAGTGTCTGCTGCTGATAAGAGGCACCCTGTGCCCATTCGTATTGATTTATTGCTATTCTTATGTATGATGTCATCATTGTTCTAGTTATCACAATGATGTCATGGCTATTATTATTACTGTATTATACTGGGGCTATTATTATTATTATTGCTGTATTATACTGGGGTTATTATTATTGCTGTATTATACCTGGGTTATTATTATTGTTAATAATAATAATAACAATAATATTATTGTTGTATTATACCTGGGTTATTATTATTACTGCTGTATTATACCGGGGTTGTTTCATTGGCACACAATGTGACTATTCTATTTATTCATGCATGGCATAGTTCAATATGTGGCACTGTATTCATCTCTTATTTCTGCTATAATTGTTATATTTATTACTATTATTTATTGCTGTTATTGTTGGCTTTATCATTACTATGATTTATAGTGTGTGCATGTCATCAGCCCGTGTCTCCCCACTGCTGGATGAAGCCTCCCCAGTGATACCCCAAGTCCTGCGGTGACAGCCGCTCTTCTCCACGTCGCTCCCACAGATTCCCTCATCCCATCCTCTCCAGCCCGTGTCTCCCCACTGCTGGATGTGAGCCTCCCAGTGATCTGCCAGGTCCTGCGGTTACAGCCTCTCTCTCACGCGCTCGCTCCACACAACCCATTCCCTCATCCATCCTCTCCAGTCCGTGTCTCCCCACCTGCTGGATGAACGTCTCCCGTGATCTCCAAGGTCCTGCTATTACAGCCTCTCTTCTCCACGTCGCTTCCACACTACTTCCTCATCCCCACCTCTCCAGCCCTGTCTCCCCACTGCTGGATGAAGCCTCTCCAGTGATCTCCCAGTCCTGCGGTTACAGCCTCTCTTCTCCACTTCGCTCCCACACATTCCCTCATCCCATCCTCCCAGCCAGTGTCTCCCCACTGCTGGATGAAGCCTCCCCAGTGATCTCCGTCCTGCGTTCAGCCTCTCTCTCCACGTCGCTCCCACACATTCCATATCCCGTCCTCTCCAGCCCCTTCTCCCTCCCCACTGCTGGATGAGCCCTCCCAGTGATTCCCCAGGTCCTGCGGTTATACAGCCTTCTTCTCCATGTCGCTTCCCCCACACTCCCTCATCCCATCCTCTCCAGCCCGTGTCTCCCCACTGCTGGATGAAGCCTCCCCATGCTGGATGAGCCTCCCCAGTGATCTCCCAGGTCTGCGGTTACACAGCCTCTCTTTCACGTCGCTCTCACACATCTTCTGATCTCACCCTCCCATCTTACTTTGGGTCGTCTTTGTCTTTAAATCCTTTGGAACCCCTCGCGTTCCACATTTTGTCAGCGATGGGGAGGTCCGGCCCACCACCATTTTTAATTCTTCCCACTCGTGGATGTCAGACTTGTGTATGTTTCGAACCCTTCTTCTCGTTCAGTCTCCCTTGTTTCTCCAGTATTGACTCATCATGCATCTCTTTGCTTTGTCTGAGGCTTCTAGATTATCATCGTATTTACGTCCAATTTCAACGTCCACAACTTGAGTACAGGCAGAAAAGACTGGCACCCTGGAAGTTCCTTGAACGATTGTCTTGTTTCTTTCTAATAATCTATAATCCAACCAAACAGTAGATCGTATTCACCCCATGGAGAGATCACTTCTTATACCACTTGGATATAATGGTCCTCGTGTGATATCCCCTGCGAAGTCCCGCTGGGTTTGTTCTATGCTGTGGAAAGCCCAGCGTCTGTTGCATCCGATTTGATTTAGTTATCTTGTAGTGATTGGAAGTAGACTGATCTGTAGTTTCTTGAGGTCTTGTCTCCTCCCTTGTTGATGAGAATAACGATTGCATTGGATCTGGGACTTTCTTGTTCTTCGGCCACACACACACACGGTTTTTCAATGATTTCCTCTACTTTCGAACGCAGCTTCTTTGATCGTCCTGAAGGCCTTCCCCTTCTTCATGGATGGTTCTTGCCTTTGCTACTTTTCCTGGAAGGACACATGGTATATCGTGGGGTTTCTTGTAGAGGTCCTCAACTATTCATTTTTAATAGTTCACGGTCTTCCCATTGTCGATCAATTGTCGTCCTTGAACGCGATGGTTTGCTTCGTCGCAATCATAAGTCGCTGCTTCTCTCCCTTCAACTTTTTATCTGATTTGCCTTTGGGATTTCCTTCTGCTCTCCTCTAACTGTTTTGGTGTTATTTTTGTATCTTTTTTGTTAGAAATTCCTGAGATTTTTTTTTTCCCTGTCTCTTTCAACTACAATCTTCATACTTTTTCATAAATGTTTAAAAGCTCCCTATTCGTCTCGAGCGGACAAGTGATTTTTTTTTCTGCTTCGCTATATTAATTCCTTTTCATCTTGGCATAAAGCTATAATTTGCAGCATGCTAAGGGGTCGTCATCTGTGTCAAAACGGTTAGAGGATTATGCTGTCTTCATTCTGACTGTTTATTCTTGACTCTATGGCCTCCCGTTTTTCTTTCCCTCCTTGAAGGATGATTCATGAATGTAGTCGTTTCATCACACGTGCAGTTTCTACCAATCTGCCCCCATGCTCATGCCGGTGACTGTAACCACACTTGCCAACGGCGCTTCGTCTGTCTGCTGGGCGCCAATCTTGGCTGAAATCTCCCATACACGTCTGGAGGTGGCCGCTTCCATTGTGGTAATTTGGGCGATTTCATGGTAGAACTCTTCCAAGTCCGTGTCTGCATCCTCGATGTTGGAGCGTACACCCGGATTATTTGAGGCCCTGTATCTCCGTCAACTGACGGTTCTGCCACCTCTTTCCGATGAGCTCTCATACCCCACTGCGTGTTCCTCCATCTCTGTATCGATGACGCCTGCTCCACTGGTTCTTCCATTTTCTGCACCTCTTTGTAATGTGTCCAGACCATCTTCACCTAACCAACCATATCCCAATTAGGGACTTATCCCATACGGCTGAAGGAGCCGCCTGGTTTAAGATGTTATTCCTTCCCCATGGCATTGGTTCTGGAACTCTATTGATTCAATGGTTTTGTCCTAAAACCCTCCCCGCTAATCTAGACTAAACTCCAGATCTTGCAGTGCCCGCTACGCCGAGAGAGCCCGGCAGTTGTCGGTATCCAGATTTGGCTTTGAATGACCCTTTTTGGTTTAACCTCCCCAGATTCTTCGCACCCTCTGCCTTCTAACTGATTGCCGCCAGCACGCAGGGAAATCGCGGCCTCCGCAGGGGAGGGACATGCTTTTCCGTTATCTTCATGCTTTGGGGTTGAGGCCTTACCAAGGTGGCCTCACTTGGCCAGTACCTTGCCAACTTCAGCCGGGTATGTTGTTCCAGCTTTCATAGCCTGGTGGAACCTACCGAACACAGTGACACCATACATCATCTTAACACCAGTTGCCACCTTTCCATAATGTGTGTGTGTATGTGTATATATAATATATATATATATATATATATATATATATATATATATATCTATATATATATATATATATATATATTCTAATATATTATCCTTATGGTTTTTATAAATTAATGTTCTCTTTGCGGCTGCTGTTCCCTTTATTGTCATTTTAAGTTATGGTTCCTTCTATCTGTAATGTCACTAGTGTATATTGTTTATGGATATGACTGTTAGAAATAATTGCAACTACTATAGTGCTTTGGCTTGGTAATATATCTATAGTTCAGTGTATTATTGGTTATTAAGCGCCGGCCTTTTTCCCAGCGCAGTGGGGAATGAATGACCGTTTAGTGGTGATGTATTCACATAATGGGACGAACACAAAAAAAATAACTTTTTAGCATATGCAAATATAATGACTTGGGAACAGACGTAAAGGAACGGCACTCGGACATTAATCAATGTTATGATTTATTTCAATATTAAAGTGTGTGTGTGTGTGTGTGTGTGTGTGTGTGTGTGTGTGTGTGTGTGTCGGTTCCTGCGTTAATCCCGGGGAATTTCCCGCAGGTAGCTACACATTTAATCTGTCACACGGATTAATTGGACGGCGGCTTCTTATAAATATAGTGACACAGCGCATAGATCAGGCGTTCTCCGCCTTTACAGAGCAGGGGAACCCCTGAGGGGTTTTTTTGGAACTCGAGGCACCCCCATCTCTTCTTGCACAAGCACTCACCCACACTCCCTCTTTTACTCCACACACACTGCACACCTTACGCTCTTCTATACACACACACCTCAAGCTCTCATCCACACACTGCACACCTCACGCTCTTCTATACACAGTGCACACCTCATGCTCTTCTATACACACTGCACACCTCACGCTCTCATCCACACACTCACACCTCACGCTCTCATTCACACACTACACACACACACCTCACGCTCTCATCCACACACTACACACACACACCTCATGCTCTCATCCACACACTACACACACACACCTCACGCTCTCATCCACACACACACACACACACACACACCTGACGCTCTCATCCACACACTACACACACACACACACACACACACCTACCGCCTCTCAATCCTCCCCCACGTCAATTCACACACCAACACACGACCATCGACGCGTCTCGATCGCACACCCTACCCCCGCCCCCCTCACTCTCTCATCACGCTCTCATCCACACTCACACCCACGCCTACTCCACCACAACAAACACACACACACACCTCACGCTCTCATCCACACACCACACGCTCTCATCCACATACATCTCACGCTCTCCTATACACACACATCTCACGCTCTCCTATACACACACACACACACACACACGGGGCAGTCCTTCTCTAGGGGCAAAGTTAGCTAATGGCAGTGACATGGTTACAGGGTCCATCTCTCCTGGGGCAAAGGTGTACTAATGGCTGTGAAATGGTTTAAGGTGGGTCAGTCTTCCTAGGGGCAAAGTGTACTATGGCAGTGACATGGTTAAGGGGTCAAGTCTCCTAGGGGCAAAGTGTACTAATGGGCAGTGACATGGTTAAGGGGGTCTCAGTCCTCTCCTAGGGGCACAAAGTGTATAAAATGGCAGATGACATGGTTAAGGGTTCAGTCTCTCCTAGGGGCAAAAGTGTGCTAACGGCAGTGACACGTTAGGGGGCAAGTCCCTCCTAGGGGCAAAGTGTACTAATGGCAGTGACATGGTTAGGTGGTCGTCTCTTAGGGGCATACGGTACTATGGCAGGGACATGGTTAATGGGGTCAGTCCCCTCTAGGGGCCAAAGTGTAACTAGGCAGGTGACATGTTAAGGGGTCAGTCCCTCCTAGGGGCAAAGTGACAATGTAATAATGGCAGTATCTCGGGTGAGCAGGGGGTCCCCAGAAAGCTGAAATGAAGGGGTTCAAGCTCCGGAGACCCTTTGCTTCAATCCTAGAACTAAAATAGTATAATCCAGTGCGTCCCTGATTGAATAGTTTCTGTTTTTAATCGGATTTGGACGTGGGGCTTTTCCCCTCCGTAGCCACAGAACTTACGTGTACATGCATCATAGGTTCTTAAGCGTTAAATTATAGCTCACAAGATGGGCTTTCCCCTGACCAGACGCCGCTATTTTTTCCGCTGGTTCCCGAGACCCTTCCAGGAAGTTGCTGGGCTGTAAATCTCCACTAACAAATGTTGCCAAGATCTCCGTCCATAGGAAAAGCTGCAAGCATCATCAGGCGGTGGACGTCCCTGTTTGGGCGGCCATTTTCTAATCCCCCCCCCCCCACCTACCCTTACAACCCCAGACAAGTCATAAACCGGGTTAACTTCGCAGTTAAGTGTCTCCTGGGCACGTGGGGATGTATCTGGAGCTGCTAAATGGCGCCGATCGCTCCTTCCAAAACGACGTGCAGCATGTTTTTTATCGGGCAGCTGCGCTGGGGAGGGGAGGCTGGTGGTTGACGAAAGGACCGCGGCGCCGCTCCGCCTCGCTGGGGGCGGGCGCTCCACGCGACTCTACTTCTCTCTTCTTGGTTTTCTAGGGCTGGCGCGAAACGTTCAAGGAGGCAACGGGTAACATGGCTTAACTCAAAGAAGGACTTACAGCGGCGTACACTATTACAACACGGCCATAGGTTTGAGTGCGGTACATACTCGTAGCCCCTTCATTCCGGGGGGGGGGGGGGTGGGGGGGGCCTGAGTACGTGCGTTTTACTTCAGGCTTGTGGCAGTTTGTATTGGCACAATTTTGATTTTCATGTGTGGAGCGAGCGGTGGAAGCGCTGGTGGCAGGGGTTGGAGCGCGATTGGCAGGCGGCACAACCTGTCCTAGTCCCAAGGCAGCCTTAGCTAATCTTGTGCCTGGGAACATAGGAAGAGATGGGTTCGCACGTGCGATTTCTTCCGGTTCTGCTCCATGATCGGGAGGGCTAAACATTACCGCTTTCCCGCGCTGCGGAGGGCGGGACGCTGTGTGTGGGATTGGTGTGCGGTTTGAGGAGCCCTGTTATTCTCTTAGGGTAGAACCTGGTTCCTGACTTTGCAGTTGACGGGTGGACAATGCAGTTTTACGGTGGGGACAAAACGACTAGAAAGAGAGAACTTTTTCTGTGGGGGTGGTTGGAGTGTGGGTGTGGGCGTGATAAGGGGTTTTGTGTGTAGGTGAGTGCGGGGGTGTGTGTGTGATGCGGTCGTGTGTAGGGAGGAGTGTGTGGCGGTTGTGGTGAGCGTGTGTGGGGTGGTTGGTGACGTGCGTGTGTATGCAGGGGAGGGGGGTTGTAGGGTGAGGGGGCGTGTGTGCGGTGTTGGGCATCTTTTAGTGGGAGAGTTTGTGTGTGTGTGTGTGTGTGGGTTGAGTGTGGGTGTGTGTGTTGTGTGTGGGCCTGTTTCTTGTTTATGTATGTGGGGGAGGGGGGGAGTGGGGAGGATGTGTGATGTAGGATGGTGTAATCTGCCCAACATGCAGTGCAAGTATTTGCCCCTCCGGCCTCTCCGGCTCGTTGATGACCACACACACACACACGCGCGTGGTGGTAACCTACTATCATCATAAGTATGTGACGCGTCAGCACCCGCTTCACCATCTTCTCGCTGAACACGTGCATTGCAGTTCTAAAGAGGCAGTTTTCACCGCCGGTTGGGGCTTCTCCGACTCGTCGCCTCTGGATCACATCCGGGCCATGTTTACTAAACCGGGTGGGCTCCGCTTACGACGCCTTTACCTGAATGGCCCATCCGCGGCGTGTGGCTTAGTGCGTTTGCTAAACATGGCCAAACTTATTCATCGGTAAATGGCCAGGAATCCACCTATATGGACACCCCCGCCACACCCCCCACTGCCCCCCTTCACCTGGTGTGTTGTGTGAGTGAACCTCCCTCCGCCTGAGGGGGGTGGGGTGCAAAGATAAAAAAATCTCTAACGCATCCATGCAGCCCACCAGCTGGTGGAATCTGAGCACCAGCGATGCTTGTGGGTGTGCGGGTGGTGGGTGTTGGATGAGCACTGGACGTGTGGACTTAAACCACTACACCACAATAGCCACCACCTGTGGCCAGGGCCTTCACCACACAGCCGGGGAGAGTCGAGAGAGTCCGGGTATTAATTCTGGTCCTCAACCGCCGAGCCTCCCAGAGGCCTGCGAGAGAAGTATCCCCGGCGAGGTCTCTAGGGCGTTGCTGCGGCCTTTTGACCCCATCATTTGGGCGACGGCGCAACGTTCGCTGACGCAGGTAATGATTCCCGTATCACCGGGCCTACAGACCTTACCCGTCCGCCATCAGCTCGCGTCCGACGCCATCTCCCCACAGAAAACAAGCTCTCTTTTTTTTGTTGTGGTGGGGGGCGTAGCAAGAATCGACGGTGCCAGAACTCCCGTACGTAACACTACGGACCTTGGGATCGATAAGGGTTAAGGAGGAGATCAACGGTAAGGGCAGAGTGACCATGGTGGGCGATTATTGGACGGTCGCCGCCATTTTTTTAAATGCCTCCGTAATATCCCAGCCAACTGTTTCGTTCAAGAAAAAATAGGGGCTGTTTTTCGGTGCCTAATTCTTCGTGCGCTCGCTCCCCCCTAAACCCCCCCCCCCCCCCGCCCCCGTTGGGGCTGTCTTCAACCTACATTGTTGTTTTCCCTTGCGCGTTGTTAAGTAAACTTGACGCCAGAACGCAGCTACTACGGCAAACAGAGCGGCCCAACTGATGATGCTGGGCACGGGAGTGGGTCCGGGCAGTGGCGGAGAGCCTGTGAAGGTGACGAAGTCGCGGAGGTCGCACAGCTAGTCTCAAGGCGGTGGATGGTGGGGGGCTAATGGCTTGGCTGCTGGATTCGCCTTGAGTATTGGACCAACTTAACTAGGTTTGAGGGTAAAGGTCCAATACTCCATTGATTGAAAAATAGTGCAGTTGACTCTATGAGTGTTGACCCTCGGGTTGGCTAAGCTGTCAGTCAGCGCCCATGAGACACGCACCGACAGATCAAGTGAAGGAAGGTGTCAGAGAGGGCATGTGGAGGAGATTAGGTGGAGGAAGGGAAACATACAGTGAACCTACTTATGAACATATAGGATCATCACCCATACGGCCCTTTGATAGTAGCTGGAACCGAGGTCTCTTGGGTCCGCCATCCCATCATTTATGTCAGGGTGATCGCTATCCAACTGGGCTTTGGCCCTTCCCCTTCCCGCTTTCCCAGTACGCTCTACTTGATGTGCCGATAATACATAAGTAGAGAGCATTGAACCGACACCATTTACAATGAGGTTGAGCGTTAAAAGCGAATTTGTCTCAGATCCTATTTTGACCTATTCAAGTAGAGTTCCAACTCCTTCCGTCGCACCTTCCGCTTGGCTTTGCTACACCTTTTCTTCCTCCCCCGGCTAGTCCCCACGTGTACAGCCTAAAAATTTTCGCACCTCTTGTCTGCTTCCTTCTCACAGGCGTCAAAGTTGCTCTTAGATTCAATGTCAACACTTATAGGGGGGCATGGTAAGAGAGAGGAAATGAAGGGAGAGAAGTAGGGTCCCATTCTTCCAATCGTCGCCCTCACTGCCTCTCACGTTTCCCTAACATGCTCGACTCAAACACCTTGGCCCGTTAACTTAACCTCCCGATAACCCTTCTGCGTATTACATATTACCCAGGGTTAAAGCGGTGTTCTGTGTGTCCTTTCTGTCGTGTCTTTCTTCTCTTGTCTGTGTGTGTGTACTCTTGGCTCCCATGTCCTATGTGTCTACTCTTTCTTTGTCTGTGTGGTGTCCTTCTCTGGCTATCTTTGTACTCTACTGTGTCTCTCTTCAGTCCTGTCTGTACTGTGTGTGGTGGGGTGCTGGTCTCTATCTGGGTCTCTGTCTCTCTTTGTTGTGTGTGGTCTCTTTCTGTGGGTGGTGGTTGTGTGTGTGTGTGTCTACTCTGGGTATCATTACTGTGTGTGGTAGTCTCTCTTGTCTGTGATGTGCGCTCTTTCTGTGTGTCTCCTCTCTTTCTGTGGGTATATTCTTCTGTGGTTCTCTCTTCGGTGTTGTGTGTGTGTTTCATACTTTCTGTGGTGTTGTCTCTCTATGTGCTGTGTGTATGTGTGTTGCTCTTTCGTGTGGTGGTCTCTATTTCCGTGGTGTGTGTCTCTCTTTTGTATGGTGTTCTCTCGTGGTTGGCCTGTCTCATCTGTCTCTCTGTTCTCTTATCGGTCTCGTGTTGTCCCTGTGTCCCCTTTGTGTCTAGGCTCTGCTCGGTGTCTATCTGTGTATGTGTATATACTCTTCTGTGGTTGTGTGTGGTGTGTGTGTGGTGTGTCGTGTGTGTGTGTGGGTGTGTCTCTTCTCCTCTGTTCGTGTGTGTGTTGTGTGTCGTGTGGTGGTCTCTCTTGGCTTCCCTGTGTCCTCTGTGTCTCTCTTTTCGTGTGTGCTGTATCTCTCCTTCTCTAGTGTGTGTGTGGTGTGGGTCTCTCCCCGGCTCCCGCTTATTGGTCTCTGTTGTGGTGTGTGTGTCGCTCTCTTTCTGGGTGTGTGTGTGTGTTGGTGTGTGTGTGTGTGTGTTACCTAAACGGTTACAATTGGTGTTTACAACGTGGCGTTGCCTTGTACGCGCTGTCGTTGTAGGTTGGGATTGAGTGGAAGTCTGTTTCTTTTCGTTACCCCAACGAACACCTGATGCAATTTTAGGCCAGCACGCGAGGGGGAAGTGCCACCTGTCCCTGGAACGCCTGGCGGCCAAGCCGCTGCTTTCCAAAGGTGGCGACGAGCCCAAGAGCAGCCCGGCACGGCAGAGGTAGGACCAAGTGTCCCGGGGATGTGGGAAGATAGGCCGCGGCCTCGTTGCTAACTGAGACCCAAGAGCTAACACACGTACCCTGTCATAGCGGTGATATCCACCCCATCCCCCCCCCCCCCCCCTCCCGTAACCTTTGTCTCCGGCTCTCGCATCATGATGGCCGTGGGTCACGTGACAACCATCGGGGTCAAGAGACCCCCCCCTCCCCCCCCCCCCCCCGTCCATTCATATTAAACGCCTGGCTCGTCACACCTACATCCCTTCTTGTACATCGAGAAAACGCTGCCAACTTTCCGTACCATCCTTAGGCATGAAGTGGGTTAATGCCACATGCGTAATATACATATACTATACGAGGGTGCATAGGCGGCGACGGCTGTATACAATGTATACGTGAAGGGAGAAGACAAAAAGAGAGGGAAGACGAAAAAACACAAAGAGCAAAAAAAGTAAAATAGATACCAGAAAAAAAAATAAAAGAAAAAGAAAACAAACACCAAAAAACAAAACAAAGAAGACCCCGGACCGTCACCCCCCCCCCCCCCCCCCCCCCCCCGTTCCTTGCGCTACTTCTCCCAACGCCATTTTTTCCCTTTCCGTATCAGCTCAAAACAACGCGGCGGGCAGTTCCTGAATACAGAAAATCGCGCGAGGCCGACTTCGAAGAAGCGGGATTTCCTCGGAGTAAGGAGGAGTGTCGGGAGCCGGCGACACCAATCCCCCCGGGGCCCGACCAAATCGTGGGGGCAGTTGGCCACGGGGCTCCAGAGAAGCTTGCTTCGCACCTTCTTTCTGGACGGCCACCAGATGCGAAAAATAACATCCGCTTTTATTGGCTTTAAAAATCCCCCCCCTTTTTTTTTGTTTTTTTTTGTTTTGGTTTCCGCCGCCAAAAGCCCTTTTTGCGCTTCTTCTGCGGTTTGTGGCCGCTTTTTCGTCTTTCTGTTGGTGGTCGCGTCGCTGGCGTTTCCTCTCTGATGTTGATGGGGGTTCGGTATATCTGGGGTTTCCAAGGAGAAGGTACGTTGTAACGCTCAATACGCTCATTTTATTTTTATTTATTATTACCAACCCACATTTCTGTTTATTTCTTTTTCCTCCCAATCCGATATTTCGCATTTTGTTTTTCGAAACGCGCTGCACTTGTAGCTTACCCAAAATGTTTGTTTTTGAATTAGACAGCTGCTAGTAAAGCCTGGTTTCAAGTTAAATACCAACACCCCGTGCGTCCACCCCCTGCATTCCACCCCCCCGCATGTCCCACCACCACTGCATTCCATCTTTGCTTTTCCTCTCCACCCCCGCCATGTCCCACCACCACGTCATTCCATCCCTGTGCGTTCCTCCACACCACCCCGCATGTCCTCACCACCACTGCATTCCATCCCCTGTGCGTTCCTCACCCCCGCATGTCCCACCACCACTGCATTCCTCCACGTGGCCGTTCCTCAACCCCGCCAGCCTGTCCCTCCACCACTGCATTCCATCCCCTGTGCGTTCCTCCACCCCCCCCATGTCCCACCACAAGTGCATCCACCCCAGCAATTCCACCAGACCACTTCACATGCATTCCACCCCCCGCATGTCCCACCACACGCATTCACCCCCCATGTCCCCCCACCACCGCTTCCACCCCCCCGCGTCCCACCACCATGCATTCCACCCCCCACATTGTCCCCCCCCCACCCCACCACTGCATTCCATCATCTTCCACCCCCCGCATGTCCCCACCAACCACGCATTCCAACCCCCCGCAATGTCCCCCCACCCACCACTGCATTCCACCCCCCGCAATGTTCCCAACCCACTCCAGCATTCCACCCCCGCATGTCTCCACCACCACTGTCTTTCCATCCAACCCCCCGCATGTTTCCCCACCCACCAATCCCCACGCATTCCAACCACCCCACAGGTTCCACCACCACTGCATTCCACCCCCCTGCATGTTCCACACCACCCTCACTTGCCTTCCCATCCGCCCCCCCTCATCCCCTTTGTTTTTCCACCCCCCTACGTCTTCCACCCCCTGACGTTTCCACATTACATCCGCCTGCTCCCCCACCCCTGTGCATGCCACCCGTGCGTTTCCACCCCCCCCTCCCGCTTCAACTGTTCCAACCATTACCATCCTCTGCCTTCCCCCACCCCTGGCTGCCACCCCATGCGTTTCCCCACCCCCCAACCCCGTGTTTCATACCCCACATTTCCAACCATCACCCCCGTCCTGTTGCCTTCCCTCCGCCCCCCCACCATCCCTGTGGCTTTCCTAACCTCTACTCCCCTCTCTTACTTCCCCCACCCTTAGGCGTTCCCCCCACCAACCGTCTTTCCACCGCCCCCTCCCACTGCATTCCACCCCCCCATCTTCTCCCACTCGGTGCATTCCATCCCCTTGCCTTCCACCACCCCCACCAGGCTTTTTTCCCCCCCTGACCCCCCTCTCTACTCCCCTGTGCATTCCAGCACCCCTAACCCCTGTGTGTTCTGCCCCGCGCCCCCTGCATACTCTGCCTCACTGGCTCTCCGCTTCCTGTTATGTTCACGGCAGGTTGTGTTCTGCATGGATCGTGCTTTAGAGCTGGCCCGGCCTGCCACCACCTGCGCTTCAAATCCTCAGTCCAGTGTCTACGCTGCTCGGGCCGCTAACCTACCCGGGATGCCCAGTCCGTGGCCAGGTAGGGAGCGCTGAGGGGGGGTGGGAGTGTGTTAGGACTGGCGCAGGGCTTGTAACTCGCTGCTCTGAGGAGCGCCGAAGGCCCCTGTCTCCCCCGCGGCCGCACGGTAACAAACGCCGCCTGCTGACCCTCTTGCCGTCTGCTCCTCGCCCCCCCCGCAGCGACATCTTGCGGATGGACGCCACGAACGCGGACGCCCTGTACGTGCGCGGCCTCTGCCTGTACTACGAGGACTGCATCGAGAAGGCGGTCCAGTTCTCTCTTCGTGCAGTTCGGCCCTGATGGGCCCCCTACCACCATTAATCTCGCCTGCCCTGCAGGGTACTGGCCCCCGTCAAACCCCACCGGCCCGTGGCGGCCATACTCCCCACGGTGCCGCCGATCGTTGTATAGATTTGCCTGTGCGCCTCCCGCTATGGGGGTATATGATCATTGTTGGCGTTTATTTGTCCGGCGCCGGCATACTCGCGGTCCCTGATCCTGAGAGCTTACACTCTAGAAGGAGCGGTTGAAACATACGGGGGAATTGTGGGCTGCTCACTGTGTGGGCCCGTATACAGTCGTTATAGAGTAGGTCCACCTCATTTCACAGGTTTCTCATAGGGTGGGGAGGAGGATGGGGATGGTTCGAGTGCTTTTAACTTGCGACCTCTCTCCCCCCCCCCCCCCCCCTTTTTTTTTATTTCAGGACGCAAAGCCCTGAAGTGCGAAGAAGAGAATGTAACCAAGCTTTCAGGACCGCAGTACGCAGCTGGCGTACCGCTGTACTCCGAAACGCTCTGCCCATAGACCCCAACAACATCAGCCAACGCCCAGCTTAACTGCAACCAGGGGCACCGCAATGTCAAGTGGGGGCGGGGCGGGGCTGTTGACGCGGAGGGCTGGGGCGTGGACGCGGGGGCTGGGTGGGACGCGGAGCTGGTGGTGACGCGGGGCTGTGGCGGTGACGCGGCTGGGGCGGTGCGCTGGGGCCGGGTCGGTGACGCTGGGGGGTGGGGGGGGGGGCCCGGGCGTTGACGCTGGGCGCGGTGCGGTGACGCGGGGGCCCTGGCGTTACGTCTTGGGCCGGGTCGGTGACAGCGGGGTGCCGGGGGCACGGTTAACGCGGGTCACCTGGGTCGCTTGACCGCGGGCTGGGGCGGTGAACGCGGGCCGGGGCAGTGACGCGGCTGTGACGCTTATGTCCGGGGCGGATGACAAATACGTTTATCCTATACCCGTACTTACAGTGATTTGATCCGAGTAAGCAACACACAAACCCCAGTGACATCATCATCCAATGTTATCTCATAAAGGGAAAATAAATTTCCTTCCTGCCCCCAGAAGTCAGATTACTCCCTGGATCAAGCGTCTCCCTTGTTTACTTATTAGGAATGTCCCTTATACCCTTTCCTTCCTAAAAAGACCGTCATAACCTTTTTTACATTCTCCTGTATCTGCATCACGGTCCCCATGAGTAATGAAACCCGCACTGTAACTACCCTTCCTTGTAAAAGATCCCTTTCCTTTGTTGCGGGGAATCTCCTTTCCTCCGACCTTAAGGGATGGCCCCGAGTCCTTAGTACTCTGCCCTGGGTGAAAGGTTCTTTTGTAAAGCTCCTTGTACTGCTCCCAATATATCCTGTAAAGTTTATATTATATCCCTCTGAGACGCCTTTTCTAATGTAATACATCTTAATTTCGCTCCGCCTCTCCCCATAAACCAGATGGAAATGTGTTATTTGTGACCGGAGAACATCGACTGGTTTGAATCAGTGGGGAGTGGATGCGGTGCATTAAACCCTCGCGCAGCGCCAACTGTGGAGCTCGTCGGCGGCGGTTTCGCCGTCCCGTGTGGCACACAGTCGGAAACCGCTTCCATCTACCCCCTTTTTGTGTTTTTGGCAGCATTCAAAATTACCGGAGCCACGACGATTGCATAGCGCCATTAACCGGACGACACCTACATCAAAGCGTACTTACGACGAGCGCAATGGTGGGCAACTCTTTTTATACCCTGGTGGGGGGGGTATCGGTGGCGTGAACACACCACCGTTATAATGCAGCCGGCGTAGTTACGTGGCGCATCTGTTGTCCGAAGTGCAAGTCTCGTGTTACCGCATTTTGTGCGGGGGCCTGGAACGGTTTCCCTTTGGTACAACGGCAGCCGATTGTATTGGTTTTTTTTTTTTTCCTCGCGTTTGAGACCGCACGGGCGGGAGGGTGGATGGGGCGGGCATGGGGCGCTCCCTGGTCACCCCGGCGGGGGAGGGTGCAGTCTCCTGGGCGCCCCACGTTACAAATTCAACTTTCCAGTCCAAAGAGCGACTACTGGATCAGTAACATTTCGCTCCGGTGGGACCCCCGTTCCTCTGATTAAATAGTTTTCTTAATGTATTTAACTCCCCCACTACTCCTCCCCATCCCCCCCCCATCTCCCTCCCCCCCCCCACTACTACTCCCTTCATCTCCCCCCCCCCCCCCCCCTACTCCTCCCTAATCTCCCCCCCCCCACTCCTCCCCTCCCGCATCCTCCCCCCCCCCACTAAACAACTCCGTCCTCATCTCCCCCCCCCACTACTCCTCCCCATCTCCCCCACGCACTACTCCTCCCTCTCTCCCCCCCCCCACTACTTCCTCCCTCATCTTCCCCCCCCACTACTCCTACGCCTCCCTTATCTCCCCTCCTCCCATCATCCGCCCCCAGGGGCCCTCCTGCCTCATCTCGCCCCCGCCCTTCCTCCCCCCTCATCCCTCGCCCCCCAGCCCTCCTCCCTCATCTCCGCCCCCCCTCCTCCCTCTCTCCCCCGCGCCCTCCTCCCTCCTCTCGCCCCGCCTCCCTCCTCCCTCACTCGCCACCCGCCTCCTCCCTCATCTCGCCTCCTCCCTCACCGCACCCCGCCCTCCGTCCCGCTCTCCCCCCGCCCCCCCCCCCCTACCTCCCTCATCTCGCCCCCGCCCTCATCTCGCATCCTCCCTCATCTCCATCCGTCCCATCCCCCTCATCTCGCCCCCGCCCAATCCCCCTCATCTCGCCCCCGCCCATCGTCCCTCTCTCGGCCCCCCCTCCTCCCGCCTTCGCCCCCGCCCTCCCTCCCTCATCTCGCCCCCGCCCTCCTCCCTCATCTCGCCCCCGCCCTCCTCCCTCATCTCGCCCCCGCCCTCCTCCCTCATCTCGCCCCCGCCCTCCTCCTCATCTCCCCCCGCCCTCCTCCCTCCTCGCGCCCCCGCCCTCCTTCCTCATCTCGTCCGCCACCGCCCTCCTCCCTCATTTCCCCCCCCCCCCTCCCTCATTCCCCCCCCCCCCCCCGCCTCCTCACTCATTTTCCCCCCCCCTCCCGCCTCCCTCATTTCCCTTCTGCCCCCGCCCTCCTCCCTCATTCCCTTCCTCCGCCCCCCCCATTCCTTCCCCCCTCCTCCCTCTTTCCCTCCCCCCGCCCGCCCGTCCCTCCTCATTTAACACCCCCCCCCCGCCCTCCGCCCTCATTTACCCCCGTCCTCCCTCCTGTCCCCCCCCCCCCCCTCCTCCCTCATTTCCCCCCCCCCCCCCCCGCCCTCCTCCCTCATTTCCCCCCCGCCCTCCTCCCTCATTTCCCCCCGCCCTCCTCCCTCATTTCCCCCTTCTCCTCCCCCCCACCCGCCCACTCCTCCTCTTTCCCTCCCCCCCCCTCCTCCCTCATTCCCCCCCCCCCCCCCGGCCCTCCTCCCTCATTTTCCCACCTATCCCTTCTCCTCAACACCCCCCCCGCCCGCCCTCCTCCCTCATTTTCCCCCCCCTCGCCCGCCTCCCTCAGTTCTTTCCCCCTCCTACACCCTCCTCCGCCTTCCCCCCCCCTCGCCCTCCTCCCCATTCCTCCCCCCACCCCAAATGCCGCCCTCCTCCCTCATATTCCTTTTCCCCCCCCCCCGCCCTCCTCCCCCTCATTTTCCCCCTTCCCCCCCCACCCCTCCCTCCTGCACCTCATTTCCCCTCCCCGCCCTCCTCCCCATTTCCCCCCCCCCCCGCCCTCCCTCCCTCATTTCCCCCCCCGCCCTCCTCCCTCATTCCCCCCCCCCCGCCCTCCTCCCTCATTTCCTTGCCCCCCCCCGCCCGCCCTCCTCCCTCCCCTCATTTTTCCCCCCCCCCGCCCCGCCCTCCTCCCATCATTTCCCCCCCCCCCCGCCCTCTCTCCCTCCTTTCCCCCCACCCCCTCGCGCCCTCCTCCCTCTTTTTTCCCCCCTCGCCCTCCTCCTCATTTCCCCCCCTCTCCCTAGACGCCCTCATTTCTTCCCCCCCCCCTCGCCCTCCTCCTCACTTATCCCCCCCCCCCGCCCTCCCTCCCCTAAATTCCCCCCGCCCTCAATTCCCTCCCCCCCCCCGCCCGCCGCCCTCATTTCCCCCCCGCCTCCTCCCGCATTTCCGCCCGGTCAGTCTCCTAGGGGCAAAGTGTACTAATGGCAGTGACATGGTTAAGGGGTCAGTCTCCTAGGGGCAAAGTGTGCAGTGACATGGTTAAGGGGTCAGTCTCTCCTAGGGGCAAAGTGTACTAATGGCAGTGACATGGTTAAGGGGTCAGTCTCTCCTAGGGGCAAAGTGTGCTAATGGCAGTGACACGGTTAAGGGGTCAGTCTCTCCTAGGGGCAAAGTGTACTAATGGCAGTGACATGGTTAAGGGGTCAGTCCCTCCTAGGGGCAAAGTGTACTAATGGCAGTGACATGGTTAAGGGGTCAGTCCCTCCTAGGGGCAAAGTGTACTAATGGCAGTATCTCGGGGAGCAGGGGGTCCCCAGAGCTGAAATGAATGGGGTTCAGCTCCGGAGACCCTTTGCTTCAATCCTAGAACTAAAATAAGTAAATCCATGCGTCCCTGGATTGAATAGTTTCTGTTTTTAATCGGATTTGGGACGTTGGGGCTTTTCCTCGATGCCACAGAACTACGTGTACATGCATCATATGGGTATTAAAGCGTTAATTTACTCTACAAGATGGGCTTTTCCCCTGAACCAGACGCCGCTATTTCCAGCTTCCCGAGACCCTTACCAGGGAAGTTGCTGGGCTGTAAATCTCCACTACAAAATGGTTGCCAAATCTCCCGGCCAATAGGAAGCTGCAGCATCATCAGGCGGTGGCTTCCTGTTGGGCGGCCATTTTAAATCCCCCCCCCCCCACTCTCCCTTACAACACCAGCAAGTCATAACCGGTAACTTCGCCAGTAAGTGTCTCCTGGGCCGTGGGGATGTCTCCGGAGCTGTAAATGGCGCCGATCGGCTCCTTCCAAAACGACGTGCAGCATGTTTTTCCGGGCGCTGCGCTGGGAAGGGGGAGCTGCGTGGTTGACGAAGGACCGCGGCCGTCCTGCCTCCGTGGCGGGCGGGCGCCTCACGTGACTCTCTTCTCTCTTGGTTTCTAGGGAGGCCGAAACGTTCAAGGAGCACGGTAACATGCTCTACTCCAAGAAGGATTACAGCCAGGCGTACAGCTACTACACACAGGCCATAGGTGAGTGACGGTCATCTCGTAGCCCCTTCATTCCCGGGGGGGGGGGGGGGGGGCCGGGTAACGTTGCTTTCCTTCAGGCTTGTTGCAGTTTGTATTCACAATTTTGATTTTCATGTGTGGAGCAGGCGGTGAAGCGCGTGGGGCAGGCGGTGGAGCGCGTTGGGCAGGCGGCACCACCTGTCCTAGTCCCAAGCAGCTTAGTCTAATCTTGGTGCCTGGGACATAGGGAAGAGATGGTGTTCGCACTGTGATTTCTTCCCGGTTCTGCTCCATGCGAGGCTGAAACATTACCGCTTCCGCCTGCGGAGGGCGGGCGCTGTGTGTGGGATTGGTGTCGGTTGAGGAGCCCTGTATATTCTCTTAGGGTTAGAACCTGGTTCTGAACTTTGCATTGACGGGTGGACAATGCAGTTTACGGTGTGTGGACAAAAAGACTAGAAAGAGAGACTTGTTTCTGTGGGGGGGGGATTGTGTGCGGCGTGTAGGGGTGTTTGTGTGTAGGGTGCGGGGGTGGTGTGTGTGTGCGCGCGTGTGTAAGGGAGGAGTGTGTGGCGGGTGTGGTGAGCGGTGTGTGGGTGGGTGGTGCGGCGTGTGTATGCAGGGGAGGGGGGTTGTAGGGTGCGGGGGCGTGTGTGCGGTGTGCATATTTAGTGGAGGAGTTTGTGTGTGTGTGTGTGTGTGGTGAGTGGGTGTGTGTGTGTGTGTGTGTGGCCTGTTTCTGTGTTGTCTGTATGTGGGGGAGGGTGGGGAGTGGGGAGGATGTGTGATGAGGATGTGGTTAATCTGCCCCAGACATGCAGTGAAAGTATTTGCCCCTCCGGCCTCTCCGTGCTCGGTGACACACACACACACACACGCGCGTGGCTGGTAACCCTATCACATAAGTATGTGACGTCAGCACCCGCTTCCAGCTTCTCGCTGAACACGTGCAGCCGTTCTATAAACAGCCCGGGTTGGGGCTTCTCCGACTCGTACGCCTTCTGTATCAACATCCGGGCCCATGTTTACTAAACCGTGCTCCGCCGTACGACGCCTTTACCTGAATGGCCCATTCCCGGGGCGTGTGGCTTAGTGCTGTTTGCTAAACATGGCCCAAATCTTTACATCGTGTAAATGGCCAGGAATCCCATATATGGCGACCCCCGCCACACCCCCCCCCCCCCCTTCCCCGTGTGTTTCGTGGAGTGAAACCTCCCTCCGCCTGAGGGGGGGTGGCAGTAAAAATCTCTACAGCATCCATGCAGCCACCACTGGGTTGGAATCTAGAGCCCCAGCGATGCTGTGGGGGTACGGGTGTGTTGGCTGAGCACTGGACGTGTGGCTTAAACCACTACACCACAATAGCCACCACCTGTGGCAGGGCCCTTCACCACATCAGCCGGGGAGAGCGAGAGTCCGGGTATTAATTCTGCGTTCCTCACCGCCGAGCTCCCCGAGGCTCTGCGGAGAGAAGTTAGGCGAGCGTCTCTAGGGCGTCTTGCTGCGGCCTTTTGACCCCATCATTTGGGCGACGGCGCACGTTCGCTGACGCAGGTAATGTATCCCGTATCACCGGGCCCTAAAGACCTCTAACCCCTGTCCGCCATCAGCTCGCGTCCAGACGCCATCTCCCCAAAGAAAACAAGCTCTCTTTTTTTTTTGGGTGGGCGTAGCAATGAGATCAGCGGGTGCCAGAACTCCCGACGTAACAGCTACGACCTTGGGATCTAAAGGGTTAAGGAGAGGAGATTAAACGGTACGGGCAGTGACCATGTGGGCGATTATTGGACGGTCGCCGCCATTTTTTTAAATGCCCTCG
>WSYH01002238.1:0-92504 GCA_036426205.1 Ascaphus truei | reverse complement strand
ATTCTCATTGGCTCCTCACTAGTATTTAGTTCAATCAGCCCTAGGCTAATTGCTGAGCATAGTTAGTCCTTAGTTGTGCTTGCTACAAGTCACTTCTCTGCATTCTTCTTGTCTGCTTGTACTTAGATCCCAGCATTGTATCTGGACTCCTGACCTCTGGCACCCTTGGACCTCGGCTCTCCCATCAGACTTCTACTCTCTCCTACCCTTGACCCTGGCTTCGGTCTCTGACTATTCTCGACTTCTCCAACCCTGATACGGCAAGTACCTCCTACGATCCTACACTCTCCTGTCCTGACCCGGCAACCCACGACCACGAGCTGTGCAACCCGGACTCGGCTTCACAGCCTAGGTCGGTGTTTTCATATCCCCACCTCAGTCTTGATTTGTGGTGAGCACCCGTGACACTAACGACAATTAAGACAAGCAATAACCAGATCAACAGTGAATTAATTAAACCTATAACCAATCAAACCAATTAATTGATAAAATAACAATGAATTAATTAAACAAGTAACCAACAGACATTAATTATTAAAAAAATATCGCAACAACCATTAAACGCATTAGCTAACACAACACATCATTAATTAAAAATGAAAATCCATCGCCAACATTTTTAACAATAAAGCAGCAAAATGACAAACAATTACATCCACATAACAAACATACATAGAAAAAATCACCATAAATAAAAAGCAAGTAATTAAAAAAACGAATTATTGGCCTAATAATGTATTGATCTGTAACCTAAAGGGGTACTGATTAATATATTATCAGTCGATGTGCAAATAAAAAATAAAAATACACATTCAATTGAAAAACCTGTAAAAAAAAAATACATTTCCATACATTATATATATTACTTACCTTTAGAAGCGCTGGCCCTCTGACTCAAGGGGAAACAGGAAGCTCACATACCGCGAAGGCCTCAAACACCATCCGATGCCCTCCACCATGAATATCCAGATCTTCTTTCTTTCTTCTATCTTCAATCAGCTTCTTCTCTTCGTCATTATTTCTTGATCTTTTTAATCTTCTACCTTCTTGTTGTAATCCAAATGCCCTATGGTAGATCACAACCGATGTTGTCTCGTCATCTTCTTGGGCTCAAATGAGGCGTCACGGGCATAAAAAGGGCTTGTGATGTCAAATCTGGGTGGGAACTGGTTTAACAGCCATCTGATTGGCTTTGAAATCCATGTGACGCTTTAATTTTTTTTTAATCAGATCGTGGGAACCAATTCCCCAATCTGATTGGTTGTTGTACTTGACCTAACGTGGTATTTCAGCCAATCAGATTGTGGGAACTAATTTAAGTTGTTGTACACCATGTGACTCCCTTTGGATGATGTCACATACTTGACCTAAAATGACTCCATCACATGGTGTACAACAACCAATCAGATTGGGGAATTGGTTCCCACGATCTGATTGGCTGAAATACCATGTGATGCTGGCTTAGTGAAGTCATGTTAAAGGGAAATGAAGCACAGCCATTCTGATTGGCTGGCATCCTTCCCTTTAAATGACATCATAGAAAAAAAATAAAGTCTGCACATGGTTTTAACAGCCAATCAGATGACTGTTAAACCAGTTCCCGTCCAAATGTGACGTCACAACACAAGGACGTCACAACACACACCGTAGGTCTGTGGGGACCTATGGAGACCAACGGAGGACCCTTGGACACCCACAGGAACCACCTTAGGACCCCAAGACGCCTACGGGTACCACCTGCGGACCCACAGGGGACACCTGCGGGGAAGAACTGGGGGGCCCCACAGCTGATGGGGCCCGTAGACCCACAAGGACCATTTGAGGGCCCCAGACCTCTGTGGGAACCACCCGATGGCCCCCAGACCCCGTGGGATCTATCCGGGGTCCCCCGGACACCCACAGGTGCCACCTGCAGACCCATGGGAGACACCTGCGGGGAAGAACCGGGGGCCCCACAGGTGTGGGGTCCCGCGGACCCGCAGGGACCACTCAAGGGCCCCAGACTCCTGTGAGAACCACCTGAGGTCCTCAGAAACATGTGGGGTTGACCCAGGGATCCACAGACACCCGCGGGGCCATCTGTGGACCCCATTGGGGCCTGCGGTTACCCACGGGAACCACCTGGAGGCCCATGGCGCCTAGCGGGGAACACCTGGAGTCCCCCAGACACCCATGGGTAACCCCCGGGGTGCACTGTGGGGCCCGCAGACACCAATCGGGACACTGGGGACACCCAGCCTGGGGTAATAATCCTGTGTTTAAAATAATAAATCATGGTTTTATGGGGGGACAGAAGGGTTGATGGGTTGTGTATTAGTGGGTGGGTAGTACAGTACATATTGTAATGTAATCTGTTACCTTAACCCCTTCATTGCCTTAGCAGGCATTGCAGGCAATGAAGCTGCTTACATTTTTATTTTATTTATTGTGTATGTGAGCACGGGTCTCCTGAGCTGAACAAAGTAGATTTCAGCCTCGGCAACCCCCTACATTCCGAGATAAAGATCAATGTGTTTCAGCTTCGGAGACCCCCTGTTACATTACTGTAATGTAGAATTGTAATAAAAACTCCATGATAGCCTATGAGAGGCACGCAGTTAGAGTCACTGATTCAGCTTATCTCTCACTGCGCGTCTATTACATAAAGGCAGACCCCGGCAGGATTCACACAGCATGGACCCCTGCTGTGTTACTCCAGCGGGCCACTAGTCTGCAACTGACCATCTCGGTTTCACCATGCGACGCAACACGGTATGTACCCAGGTATTTGTTCAAATTATGGCCGCTGCATCTGTATTCTCTACTTATTTAGAGAGGAAAAAAATAAAAATTCTGTTTCAACATTATTTTTACAAGTTCAATGTTCCATTGTTAGTCAAGGCATTATAATGCTAAATGCAGGCCTTGTGTCCTATGAGCATGCATGGGATGTGGAACATCACAGCCCTGCATGTCATTAACCAGGAGGCTGAATTTCTCAGGTGTCCGTGACAGCTACTATATCTAACCTTGAAGCCAAAGGAGCAGAAAGAGAAAAGAAAGCACAGGAACCCCCATAGCGCAGTACATGTATTTACATATACAAGGTAAAAAATTAGCCTGTAAGTATATTAACCACTGTCCAGACGATGCCATGATTCTCGCTGATCTGTTGCCGGATACACAGGAAGTGCAGTGGATGTCCTCTCAGAATAACACTGTTCTTTCTCTTGGAGTGGTAGTGATCTTATCCTCCACACCTCTGTTACTCTAAAATCCAAAAAAGACTGGTCCAGGGAAGGCTCATCCGCCACCAGACACTTGCTTGAAAATACTCTTTGCTGCCGGAGTCCTCTCCACAATGCAGTCCTTAGGTATAAAGCAGCTCAATCAAAACAAGACTTTTTCCAATCACCTAACACACACGGGGCAGGGGCTCTGGAGCACAACATTTCTGAGAATATATAAGGTGTAAATAGAAATACAATATAGTGCAACACTGGTTAAACAATAAATCGTTTATAATTTTGGCAGGATTATTTCCACTCAAACATTTTCTGGAGGGTTAAATCCTCCTATTGATAAACAGTGGATCTTCAGTGTATATCTTCTCTATGATGGATGTTTCTCCCAATTCATAAGGATTAAAAAGAGATGAATATAGTTCAATAATGTTTTATAGTATAAAAACAAGTACAAATACTCATAAGGGGTGTAGTTTAAATAGGATTTGAAGTCACCAGGGTCAAGAATAGAATGCCGGGACTGTGTTTGCATTACACGCCAAATTCACCAGCTCTCTGCAGCAAGCATGGAATTCCAGACGGTGATCTAACTATCGGAGGGGGATGGAATCCGTGCAGGTGATCTAACTATCGGAGGGGGATGGAATCCGTGCAGGTGATCTAACTATCGGAGGGGGATGGAATCCGTGCAGGTGATTTTAAATTCCAAGAGTTCCCAGCTTCGCCGTACCCTGAATGAGGGATGTTTTTTGTTTGTTTAGAAACGCATAAACATTGTTAAATAAAACAAGAAATCACTTCATTTTTCAGAAGCTTTTGTATTCATTTCCCTTCAAAAAGCATAAAAAAGTTAATACTGTAATTATCAATGTGTGTAGTCATTAAAAGGGAATGTCGTCAGACTCATATTAATGAATGATAAAGGTCTGTTTGCTTTATTTCCATTTCCATGGTAATTTGATTTTCTTGTCTCCCTGGAGTAATCAATTATAAAATCTTTTGATTGTTTCAGAATACACTATTGTTTCTGAATGCCAAATATGTCTGAGTATCACTAAATATGTGTGTTTTATTTATTGTGTAACAACATACTATATTGTTATGCTAGTTACAGTCTGTGCTTCTAGGTCTGTTTGCTGCATTCTTCTTCTCTCTGCTGTCAATTAAATATTCTATTGGTTGTCTCTAAAATATATATTGTCTGAACAATGGGGTATCTTCAATGACTTATGCTTTACTTTTTAGAGAACAACATTTTGATATATTATAACTTATATATAACAGTCTGTGACGTTGTTGTTTTTTAATGTTTGATTTCTGCTTTATTACCAATTTCTGATGCTCTGTTTATATGAAAATGAATCGTTGGACCTTGTGATATCCATATCTTTGGTGCTGACATCTATGTCAGTTTTCAACTCCTGCTTTCTAAATCTTTGTTCTCTTGTACATAACATTTTTCTATGTAATGATGGGTTTAATAGCAGCCAAAAACACCTCGAAACCAGGTCAATAATACACGAACAGAAAAGAGCATGAGGACTGTATGTTTGTACAAGTAAGTATAATAGTGGTTACATAAAGGTGCACAGAAGATTTTTTTGAGACAACCAGATCCAAATGTTTGTATAGAGGCAGCAAGTGGCTTGAAAAACACATTTTAGAAGATGGTGCTTTGGGCACAGGTTATTAAAAGGAGGAACAAAAAGGCTAGGGTAGTGGGATGCTTGAAAAATCCATAGTTGCTTCATGATAATTGAATTACTGGCAAGGAAGGGGTTAAGGAAGCACAGTATCATTATTTATTCAGGACTATCTCAGGGCACTAATGCAATACAATAAATCTCAAAGGGAAGCAGTACAGTTCCATAATTATAATATTGTCATACATAAATTCAAGATACTTAATGAAACTCATGTCAGTTTTTCTCTCATTAATCTAAGTACTCTCTTCAGCCTATTTTGTTGCTCTACATTAAGTAAACGATAGTACAATAGTTCAATGTACAGTACTTACTTCAAACAGGTAGGGAATTGAGAAATTACAGCACAAACATCACTGCTGTGCTGAGTCAGGCTTCAAGATGGACTAGTGGCTAGAACATCACCCGGTAGATTTACAGTAGTGTAACCCCCTTTGATAGAAAATAGCTATGTATGCATGCTGCCCTCTAGCTGTGTTCCTCTCTATTGTGTGCTGATTGGCTATTTCCAATGACTGAGCAGTAGGCAAAACTACAACTCCTAGCCCCTGCTGCTGAAATAGAGACACATGACATGATAGCTAATGAGGTCAAAAGGTTCAGAGTAGCGATGTACCGGGTACCCAGAAATTACCCGGGACGCGGCCTATACGGCCATATTTAAAGTACCTGGAAATTACCTGGAACTGGCCCAGAGACCCAGTGCCGGGTAATTTCCATTCTGCTCTGCTCCCTCGGTTCTCCTCATGGAGAATGGCAGGAGCAGAGCAGCAAAAGAGAATTACATGCAGCCGGCGGCGGAGGGTGAGTAGGACCACGGCAAAATCCTGGTGGCGGTGGGAGCAGAGGAAGACATCTTTCAGCCGGTGGCGGTGGCAACAGAGGATGATATTCTTCAGTCAGTGGCTGCAGAGGATGACATCCTTCTCAGTCGGTGCCGGTGGGAGAAGAGGTACATGTAACCGGAGCAGGAGCATTACTATTGGACAGCAGGGGAGGAGCTGCACTGGAAGTCAGAAGACTTCAGGGTTGGGCCGCTGAGCCATGCTCCTCCCAGGCTGTCCAATAGTAATGCTCCTGCTCCAGTCACATGTTCCTCTTCTCCCGCCAGCACCGGCTGTTAAGGATGTCATCCTCTGCGGCCACCAGCTGAAAAATGTCATCCTCTGCTGCCACTGCCACTGAATGTTGTCATGGTCCTCCTCACCCTCTGCTGCCGGCTGCAGGTAAGTCAGAACTACCCGCCCGGGTACCTCGTACCTGTAAACCAGTAATTTTTTGGACCAAGTACATCAATAGTTCAGAGGTTGGTGAACCAGGAACTGCAGGGAGAAAGAGAGGAGAGCACAGGAGATCAGAGCTGGATAGACACAGAGGAGAGCATCCCCTGACTCAGAGAGCTGCACAAGCTTGATCAAATCTGAGTCCCGATCGCCAAAGGAAGGGACCCTCAATGATGGCATGTAACAGTGGTGCCAAAGCACCTTTGTGAAGTACAGGCCTGCTACATGTTAGTGCATTAGGAGCTCCAATGGTGTTCCGGCACCATTTATATAGGTCAATGTACCCAGGATTTGTTAGCCATCTTCTAACACAGCGGTGCGCAATCTGTGGGGCGCGACCCCCAGGGGGGGTGCGAGACTGACGGTGGGGGGGCGCGGGGTTTACAGAGGCCCCGCGCGCTTCCCGAAGGCACTTAAATTAAGTGCCCGGGGAGCTGCAGGGCCTCTGTAAACCATACTTACCCGTGACTCCGGCGGCTTCCTTCTTGCGTCGCCATGGCAACGCGGCGTCAAAATGACGCCGCGAGGTCATGTGACGTCACGTTGCTATGGCAACGTGACGTCATGACGCCGGAGGGCGGGTCAATGGTGGTTAGGGGGGGCGCGGAAGAGAGGGGACCGCCGGCAGGGGGNNAGCAGGGAAAAAAGTTTGCGCCCCCTGTTCTAACATATGTAACATGACACACCTCTGTGCAGCGTTATTGCTAAGTATTATAATATAACATATTTTACGCTATGGGGCGTGCGCTCCTGTCTCTTTTCGCATATATATATATAGAAGGAAAAGAGAAAAGAGAGCGCACGCCCCATAGCGTTAAAATTTGTACAGTTAATTTGATGACATTATTTCATTTTCACCTATTAAATAGACATTATCACACACATTCTATTACATATGATATACACCCAAGGCACAAGTGGCGCTATTATGTTTCCTTTTGAGATATATATATAAATAATATAATAATATATATATAATATATAATATATATATATATATATATATATATATATATATTTATTATATATATATATTATATATAGACAGAAAAAGAGAAGAGCGCATGCCCCAATAGCATAATACGGCATAAAATTTATTAAAACAAGGGGAAGGGGATGGGGGGTGGGGGGCGGTAGGAATCGCACTCACAGGTGCAAAGGCGCGTGGCAGTGACGCCACATGTTTTACAGCGAACTGAGCCTTAAAATCGGGTCCTGGTGATCGTGTTGGTAAGCCTGAGGAGTCCACGGAGACGTGTTCCAGTATACCAGAACCGGATGGTGGTGATATATTCAAACTGCCTTTTAAACTATTTGCATCCTGTGAGTTGCGATTCCTAACCCCCCCCCCCACCTCCCATCCCCTTCCTTGTTTTAATACATTTTTATGAGTATTATGCTATGGGGCGTAGCCTCTCTCTCTTTTTCTGTCTGTAGATATCTGTGGAGTTGGTTTACCCCGTGTGAGAGCAGCCTAAAGACCCCTTTCATCAACATCAGAAACCTCACCATTATGGCCTATTATTGAAGGACTGGTGGAGTTTTTTATGATTTTCTGTCTTTCTTTTCCTTTTTTTTAGCACGTTATAGCATGTTTGACAATTTATTGGTTGTGTTTAATAGAATGCACTAAGGTACACATTGTTTAAGAGATATATTAACAATTTTAAAACATTTTTCACTTACAACTTAATAATGATTAGTTATTATTATTACTTATATCACAGTTACATATTTGTTTGGGCCACACTTTTTTGGTTTTTGATATAGATAGTATATAGTATATAGAGAGATGATAGTATCTAGATGAGTATATAGATAATAGAATATTATATATAGTATATATAATATATATTATATATATAAGGTATCAGTACCGTGTTAGAGCCAAGCATTTTGTATATATAATAGTATATATATATATATATATATCATTATATATATATATATATATATATATATATATATATATATAATATATATATACAGCGCCCTATTTAGCCCACACTATACCATAGAAATCAAATTTCACACTGCAAACTATGCACCCAGCACAGATGCTAACAATACAATTAAAATGTGTATAAAAACAGTAGGCTAGTAACAATTTAAAAAATGAAAAAATAAAAATTAAAAATAAAACATGTATGGAAAAATGTAAGATGGCCAAAAAAATCAAACATAAAAAAGAAAAACAATATAAATATAAAAAAAGTGTGTTAAATCTCTTAAATGTTGACAAAGAACCAATGATTGACAGACGATCGGTGGAAGTTGGAGTGCAGCCAAAACTTACCCATTTTCCCTCGAGGTGACGCAGAGAGGTCAGAACGGCCAGCACATCTAACAGCAAGCTGATTACAAGCTGCTAGCATCCATATGCAGACGGAGGACGGCATAGTGAGATCTGGACGTCAGCGTGGTGCATGGGCTAGTCCCATAAATTGCTTATTTTTATCTTACAAAGCGTGAGTTGGCAATACGTATGTTCATGGTAAATTAAAACCCTTTATATTTGATTTTACAAAGGATATCGGCGCTTTTCATTCTTCTTTTTCTAATATATATATATATATATATATATAGATAATATATATATTATATAAAAAATAAACAGATGGCACACACATATGTGGTAAAAAGGTAATGGTCCCATACAGGTAATGTATAGATAGGTTCCTTACCGAAGTAGATCCAGGATCCAAAACCGAGGCAAGAAGGAGGACAGGCACACTCAAAGGTACAAAAGCAGCGTGTTATCAGTAGAAAAAACCGGCACATAAAACCCGACGTTTCGGTTCTTGACACACGGACTTTCTACAGGGAGTGAGTTACATAATGACACCTGACAAAACATATAGTACCCACCACCATTAACAAACAGATCCATGATAGGCTAGACCAGATGTAAGACAGCTGTGAGCACTAGCTAATCAATTATGACATCAGCACTGAACAAACAGTGGTCTCAGATGGCGCTCATGTATCAATGGATCATTACTGCGTAGTAGCAGTGGCGCAGCGTGCGCCAATGTGACATCGCAAACTAAAAAAATAAGGGGAATACCATAAAGGCACAGGCATTCAATGCGTATGTTAGTTTGCACAAAAAGGTCAACAGAGCATTATCAGTGGAAACATATCCTAACAATACATAATGAAATAGCCGCTGTAGAGACTAACATTCAAATAACCCGCGTCAGCACTGGGAAACACCATGCGGATGGGGTCAAACGTAACACAGTTACACCAAGCCAAAACAACAATGGCGCGCATGCACAGCATACGTGACTGCAAGAGCTATGGAGAAAATATCCTTAAATACGCAAGGACCAATGTGCACACAGTGCTGGCTCAAATAGGCAACCTAAAAACATGGGCAAAACATCGCATATTACCTAATTGAAGCGGTCAAAAAAGAACAAAAAAACAGCAACTTCATTGCAATGTAAATAAAGCAAGCATGATAACGCATGCATGGCTAGCATGAGTGTAAAAACATAAATATAGAACAGGTGTCATAACATCAGGTAACCATAGTTAAGGAGGGAAAAATAACAGAAGAAAGGGACGGGAAGGGAAGTGTTACCATGGAGTCCCAAGACACATGGGAGTGAGTGCATAAAAATGAGAAGAAAGACAGAGGACTGGACACAAGATGAAAGCAGAGGATACTAATAAAGCATCACTATTAAATACCTAGGACAAAGGTTTTATAGGGCAATAAAAAAAGGAGAAGAGCCAACAAAAACAGAAAAAAAAATTGAAAAAATTGCAAAAAAACAGACACAACCAAACAAAGAGCTAATGTGTTAGAACCACAAAAATGCAAAAGTTGTTAAAAAAAATGCAGAAAAAATTGCAAAAGATAATATATTGCACCAATAAAAAAACCAGAGAGTCAAAAAGCAAAAAGCAAAAAATGCATAAAAATCAAGACAATGTGCAAAAAATGTCCCAAGTGTAAATAGTAGTTTTTATCATATTAGATGAAGCATCCTAAGGAAAATCTTCGTTGAGACCGTGTTGGTGACATTGTTCTTAGTTCATAAATCATTTTGGGCCTCCAGTTGAAGCAGAGCAACTTATTCCTTCACCCCCAAGTGAGGATGTATTGGCTTGTAGGATAGGAATACAACGTATTGTGGATAAACATAGATATTGCCTGAAGTGTCTTGCCACGAGAAGGTGTGTAGGTCATCACCGTTGTCAGTATCCAACAAAGCTTTTCTAATGGTGGACCTATGAACGGCCATCCTTTCCTTAAACATCCGGCTTGTTTTCCCTTATATAATAGAGTCCACAGAGGACATTGATGAAATAAACTACAAACCGTGTCTAACATACGCATTGAATGCCGTGCCTTTTAGGTATTCCCTAGGGATTCCCTTATTTTTTAGTTGCGCGATACATTGCGCACGCGTTGCCACTGCTACTAAGGCAGTTAAGAATGATCAGCATGATACCATGAGAGACGCATCTGAGACCACTGTGTTTCAGTGCTGATTGTCATAATTGATTAACTAGGCTCACAGCTGCTTACATATAAGGTCAGCCTATCAGGGATCTGTTTTGTTATGGGTGGTGGGTATATATGTTTGTCAGGTTGTCATATGTATTATAGCACTCCCTTGAGAAAGGTCCTGTGTCAAGGACCGAAACGTTGGGTTTATGTGCCGGTTTTCTACTGAATACACGACTGCTTTTTGATACCTTTGAGTGTGCTGTCTCCTTCTGCCTGTGATCTTGGGATCCTGGATACTACTCGGTAAGGGAACCTATATATAATACTGTATGGGACAAGCACCTTTTACCACATATGTGTGTTGCCATCTGTTTATTTTTATTTATGACCTTAGAAGTGGCAACCGATTAATTACCCTGGTGGTTTCTGTTTTGTTGGAAACCGCTCTGTTTTTGATACCATTCAGATTTTCATCTATATTTATTACATAGTGATTTTTATAAAGATGGAGGACATTTACGGGCACTGTCCGGGATTTTATATCTACTCAGAGAGTGTCAGCTATAGTGAGGCCAGATTGCAAAAATAAGGTTTACTGATACCTTTGAGGAGGCATTATGTGTGAAAGGCAACCAGATGTCTAATGAGCTATTAAATTGGAAAAAGAGGGATGTGACTATTATCTACATGGGGTCACTCTGTCGCAATACCACAAGAGAAAAGTTGATCCCATCAAGGGGATTTCGCATTAAGAACACCCCACAATAGGTCGTACTGACCCTGAATTGTATTCTTATAAATGTTCATTCGACCTCATGATTTAGTTATTCAACAAAAGCAAAGAAATGACCACGTTTTAAAGAACGAAATAGCATCATTAAAGACCAACATGCTGTTACATTGCTTCCGATACATCTACCGAGTGGACCACCAAAATAAAAACAACACTACTCTATCAGTGATACCCTACACCGAATATAAACGTGAAAAACTATAGCAGGTGATAGTGTGATATCAGGATAAACGTGGTCTATAGGTGGCTCTTGGGCTAGTGAACCAGGGATTGGTAGTGGTGGCTATAAGAGAAGCTACTCACGTTCAAAAAACTCAAAAACAAACACACACAGGTTATATCACCAGTGACCACAGATGCCTCTGATACACCTGAGAATGCATCAAGGGATCCTTTTTTAGGAGACAGCCCTGAATGGCGCTCAGACCACGATAACCAGAACCAGACATGGAGAAAGAAAAGATTAGGCGAGGGGGCAGGATTAAGCAGAAGATATCTGGAAAGGGATTCAAAGCGGGGGGAGGACGCCACAGGAGGAGGTATTTTTAATTTTCCTCCACCAAACGTCTTCAGCTGAGCTAAGTGTCCTCCAGAAAAGGCCTCTCATTTGTGCCGACCAATGTCAAAATCCATTTAAGGGAAAAGTACTATTTAAATTGGATCGAAATCACGTTCTTAAAGACCTTTTTTCCAGGACTGAGACAGCAACACTCCAACATCCTCATCTAACCGGCTATAAATAAAATCAAGAACAAGGTCTTTCGACCCAGTAGTCACTAATCACAGCATAACGACCTTTAATGGGATTAGTAGGTAGTGACACTAGATCAATATTAAAGAAACATAAGAGGAGTTTTTCCAACTGTCTGTGGGAGGAAAAAAAAAGCCATCAAAACACTCCCAGGCTAAATGATGAATCAATATAAAACCTGCGACAAGGTGGGGGGCATTGTGATTTTGAACTACATTGATTATAGGAACTGAGTATGTAGACAATTTGGGGACCTTGATCTATACAAAACTTCATGGTGACCCTACATCAGCTAAGAATTGAAATTTGACTGTGAAATGTGACTCAATATCCAACAGGGAGTTAGCACACGCCACTAGATTCTCGGAAGAAACGGATCCCTTCCTAACCACAGTGCATCATTGTGATACAAGTTATTTTGTACTCCAAAAAGTACACAAATCTAAGCCAAGAAAGACTCACTGGTAGACCCTTCAAGCAGCGATTGGGGTCGTTGTCACCTTATCCCATGTTACGTTGTCACATTACTACACAACGTTGGTGGTCCATATGAGATCGTACATTAAGGAACACTACGATTATTAACAACGGGGTAGATCACATTGTGTACAAGTCTTGATATGTTGCTGGAGCACTGGATGTCACCAGTTTTAACGAATAATCCCACACGTGGAAGGATGGAGCATTGGAGACTTATTCATGATCACCCAACTGATGGTCCTCCAGCAGAAGTATATTTTGACAGCGTTGATACTCATTCTCCATAAAGAACTTCTTTCGTTTTGAACGTGATTTATATTCTACAGTCTAACTGGGACGGCGGGATCAAATATGGGCACTGTATGCTAGCATGTTCATGAAAACAGCTACAGAACAAGTACATATTTAGGGTGATGCCCCCCTTTACAACATAAGCACTATTGTACGCCTAGAACGACGATATCTCTCAATTTTGTCTAACAATACAATTAAAATGTGATAAAAACAGTAGGCTAGTAACAATTAAAAAATGAAAAAATAAAAATAAAATAAAAACATGTATGAAAAATGTAAGATGGCAAAAAATCAACATAAAAAGAAAAACATATAAATATAAAAAAAGTGTGTAAATCTCTTTGTAAATGTTGACAAAGAACCAATGATGCAGCACGATCGGTGGAAGTTGAGTGCAGCCAAAACTACCCATTTTCCCATCCGAGGTGACGCAGAGAGGTCAGAACGGCAGCACATCTAACAGCTAAGCTGATTTACAGCGCTAGCATCCATATGCAGACGGAGGACGGCAGTGAGATCTGGACGTCAGCGTGGTGCATGGGCTAGTCCCATAAATTGCTTATTTTTATCTTACAAAGTGTGAGTTGGCAATCGTCTGTTCATGGAGTGCTAATACTAATGACACCTGACAACCTATATACCCCACCCATGAACAAACAGATCCCTGATAGGCTAGCCATGATGTAAGACAGGCTGTGAGCACTAGCTAATCAATTATGACATCAGCATGAACGACAGTGTTATCAGATGGCGTCTCCTATATCTGCTGTCATTACTGCCGTAGGGTAGCAGTGGCGCGGCAGGTGCGCATGTAATCGCAATAAATAAATTAAGGGGAGAATAACTAAAAGGCCACAGGCTTCAATGCGGATGTTAGTTTGAACAAAATAGGCAACAGAGCATATATGTGGAACATCATAACAATACAAAATTGAAAAATAGAGAGTGTAGAGACGTAACATTTCAAATTTAGGCGTCGGCCTGGGGAAACAACATTCGATGGCTCAAACGTAACCAGTAACACACCACTGCAAACAACAATGGGAGCGATGCACGCATACGTAATGATAAAATGACTAGGAGAAATATCCTTAAGACGCAAGCGACCAATGGCCCCCACACAGTGCTGGCGCAAATAGCGAACCCTAAAACCATGGGCAAAAGCATGAATATATTAACAATTAAAGGTCAAAACACACAAACGCAACTTCAATCGCAATTGTAAATAAAGCAAGATGGATTAAGCAGCATGGCTAGCATGAGTTTAAAACAGCATAAACATATAGAAACAGGTGTATAAAATCAGGTAACCATAGTTAAGGAGGGAAGAAAAAGGTAAACAAGCAAATAAAAGGGACGGGAGGGAAGTGTTACACAGAGTCCCAAGACACATGGAGGAGTAGTGCATTAAAAATGAGACAGAATAGACAGAGGACTGGACAAAGATGAATGCAGAGGCAATAATATAATAAAGCATTACTATTAAATACAGTGACTCATAAGTGGCATAGGGCAATAGAAGGAGAATAAGCACAAAAAGAAAAAAAAATAGAAAAAATATGAAAAAGATTCACCCAGACACACCAACAAAGGAGCTAAGTGGTAGAACCACAAAAATGCAAAAAATAAAGTGTAAAAATGCAGAAAAAATTGCAAAGTAATAATATAATGCACCATACAAAACAAAACTCTAAAGCAAAAAAGCAAAAATGGCATAAAAATAAAGACAATGTGCAAATAAGATGTCCCAAGTGTCAAGTGAGTTGTTTAGCATATTAGAGGAAGAATCCTAAGCGGCAAATTCTTCAGTTGAAGACCAGTTCTTTCTTAATTGTGGTGACATTGTTCTTAGTTTCATAAATCTTTGGGCCTACAGTTGAAGCAGCAACTATTTCCTATCACCCCCACGGAGGATGTTATTGGCTTTAGGGATAGGATACTTCATGTGGGATAAACCAGCTTATAGGGCCCTGAAGTGTTCTCGGCCAATGGAAGGTGTTGTAGGGTCACACCGTTTGTCCGTATCAAACAAAGCCTTTTCTATGGTGGACCTATGAACGGGCCATCCTTTCCTTAACATCCGGATTGTTTCCCTATATAATGAGAGTCCACAGGGAAATCCTGATGAAATTAAACTACAAACAGGCTCTCACGTTAAGGTAAGATTTGATGGGAATTGGATTACCCATTGTGTGGGTGGGAGAAGGATTGTCCAGTCTGCATGAAGCTGCACAATTTATGCAGCCATGGCATTTATAGTGCCGGTTTCCTCCTAGCCATGATGGAGTCGGTGTATATTGCCGATGGATCAGCTGTTTTACCAATGCAGGTCTAAGTTTCTACCAGACGATAACACATAGTGGCGTGCTTGCACAATGGCCCAATTTTTTTGATTAGCATTGCTTAGGATATGCCAATTCTGCGAATTTTCCGCTTAATGTTTAATTAGAAGCTGTGAGTAGGTAATGCTGATGTATGCATGGATCTCCATTAATGCTGTACGTGGTAGAAGGAAGAAGATTCCCTTCCGCATATCCCCCATTCTACCTACCCGCCTCGCTTCCCCAACACCCAGCCAACTGCTAAGCCACCCACTTTTAGTCTCTAATTCCGTTTCTCTACCTACCCCTCCCGCCATGAAATTCTCCCTCCACCCGCACATGTCCCCGCCCCAATACCCTTCAAAAGATCCCAACGCCTCTCCTTAACCTCCCACCACCTCCGCCTTCCTCAAGTTCACCACGCTGCCCCACCCCCCCTCTTTTCCCACTCCCCCCCCTATCCCTCTCATTTTCACCTCCGCTCTTCGACTTCCCCCTCCCTAACCCCAATACCCTACTCACCTCCCTTCAGTTCCCACCCCTTCATTCAACTCTACCTGCCATCCTTCTCACCCTCATCCCCCTCCGCCACTTCACCCGCTTCTCACCTCCTAACTTTCTCCCCTATGACTTTTCTTCATGTTCCCACCGCTCCTATCTTCTTAACCGCCATGAATCTTTTAAGGCCGCATCAATCTCCGTTTAGGGTAACCCGGATTCCATGATCCTTTGGGCCATTTTGAAAAGTGAGCTTAACAAAGTGAGGGATCACTGGGATACGCTGGACCATCAGCATTTGTGAAAAGGGAGGCCAGTTGAGTGGCAAGGGTGGTGGCTGGTGGCATAGAGAAGGAGTTTTTATCAGTGGTTAGTTTTTGGAAGATCGCAGTCTCCAATTGCCATCATTTTTTAAATCATCGTGTCCAAGAAAGTGTACCATGATTTAGTGACAGTGAAACGGACGTGAGGAATCAGATTCAAGTATGTAACAAATGTGAAGCTATCCCTCTGAGCCTCCCCAAATGAGGACGGATATCGTTCGATATAGCGTACATGAGTGCCTTAAAGGGTATGTTGAAAGGGGGGCATTTCACCTAGAATATGTACTTGTTAGTGCGGTTCATAACAGGTTAGGCATACGAAGGTGCCATATTTGATCCCCTCGCCGTCCCAGGAGCTGTAGATAGAAACACGTTCAAAAGAAAGAAGTTCTTATGTAAATGATTCTAATAGCTGCAAAAGATATTCTGTGGGAAGGACCATCATTGGTTGGTGATCTGGATAATGCTACGAATGCATCCAATCATTCCACGGGCGGGATATTCGGTTTAAAGACTGGTGACATCCAGTGTCACCAGCAACATATCAGACGTGTCAAATGTCCCGATCTTACCCAGTTGGTTATAAATCTTAGTTGTCTTTAAGCTACGATCTCATATGACCACCAACGTTGTAGTAAGTGATCAAAGTAACTGGGATAAGGGTTGACACAAGGACCCCATCGTTGCTATGTGGGTCTACCAGGTGGATTCTGGCTAGTTTGTGTCTTTGGGAGTATATAAATAATGGTTATCACTGGATGACACTGTGTTAGGGAAGGATCGCTTTCTTACGAAATCATGGTTTGCTCACTCCCAATTGGATCATGGAGTCAATTTCCCGTTTATAGATATTGTAGGGGTCACCTTAGTTGTTGTAGTAATAAGGGTCCCCCAGTTGTCTCATGTCTCATTCCTAAATCAATGTAGACAAAATCGACAATGCATCCCGCCACCTTTGTCAGCAGGTTTTTATGATATCATCATTACCTGGAGTTTTTGATGGATTGTTTTTTCCTCAACAGACAGATTGGAAAAACGTCCTCTATGGTTCTTTGATATGATGTCTAGGTCCTACCTTACAATCCCATAACAGTCGTTATGCTGTGATTAGTACTACGGGGTCGAAAGAACTCTTGTTCTTGATTTAGTAGAGCCTGTGTTAGATGAAGGAGTTGGTGTGCTGTTCTCAGTCCTTGGAAAAAAAGTCTTTAAGAGGTAGTTGTTCGATCCAATTAAAAAGTACTACTTCACAGTAAAATGGATTTTGACAATGTGTCGGCACATATGAGAAGGCCTTTTTCTGGGACACTTAGGCTCAGCGAAGTAGTGATGAGGAAAGATTAAAAAGTTACCTCCTATTGTGCTCCTCTCCCCCGCTTTGAAATCCCGTTCCAGATATCTTCTGCTTCTGCCCCTTCGCCTGATCTTTCTCCATCTACTCTCTGAGTCTGGTACGGGTGGTCTGAGCGCTGGCCACTGCTACCTAAGGCAGTAATGATCAGCATGATACATGAGACGCCATCTGAGACCACTGTTGTTCAGTGCTGATGTCATAATTGATTAGCTAGTGCTCACAGCTGTCTTACATCATGGTCTAGCCTATCAGGGATCTGTTTGTTAATGGGTGGTGGGTATATATGTTTGTCAGGTGTCATTATGTATTAGCACTCCCTTGAGAAAGGTCCTGTGTCAAGGACCGAAACGTCGGGTTTATGTGCCGGTTTTTCTACTGAATACACGCTGCTTTTTGTACCTTTGAGTGTGCTGTCTCCTTCTTGCCTCGTGATCTTGGGATCCTGGATCTACTCGGTAAGGAACCTATCTATACATTACCTGTATGGGACAAGCACCTTTTTACCACATATGTGTGTGCCATCTGTTTATTTTTATGTTATGACCTTATGAGATGTGCACCCGATTCAATTACCCTGGTGGTTTCTGTTTTGCTTAGGAAACCGCCTCTGTTTTTTGATACCATTCAGATTTTCATCTATATTTATTACATAGTGATTTTTATAAAGATGGAGGACTTTACGGACATGTCCGGGATTTTATCATCTATCTCAGAGAGTGTCAGCTATAGTGAGGCCAGATTGCAAAAATAAGGTTTACTGATACCTTTGAGGAGGCATTAGTGTGTGACAAGGCACCAGATGTCTATAATGAGCTTATTAAATTGAAAAAGAGGGATGTTGACTATTATCTACATGGGGTCACTCTGTCGCACTACCACAGAGAAAAGTTGATCCCAAGGGGATTTCGCATTAAGAACCAACCCACAATAGGTCGTACTGACCCTGAATTGTATTCTTAATAAATGTTCATTCGACCTCATGATTTTAGTTATTCAACAATCAAGCAAAGAAATGACACGTTTAAAGAACGAAATAGCAATCATTACAGACCAACATGCTGTTACATTAGCTTCCGATACATCTACCGATTGGACCACCAAAATACAAACAACACTTGACTCTTATCGTGATACCCTCACCGCATATAAACGTGAAAAACTTAAGCAGGTGAAAGGTGATTATCAGGATAAACGTGTCTATAGGTGGCTCCTTGGGCTTAGTGAACCAGGGATTGGTCGTGGTGGCTATAAGAGAAGCTACTCACGTTCAAAAAAATCTCAAAAACAACACACAGGTTATATCACCAGTGACACAGATGCCTCTGATACACCTGAGAATGCATCAAGGGATCCTTTTTTAGGAGACAGCCCTGGAATGGCGCTCAGACCACCGATACCAGACTCAGACATGGGAGAAAGATCAGGCGAGGGGGCAGGAAGCAGAAGATATCTGGAACGGGATTCAAAGCGGGGGAGAGGACGCACAAGGAGGAGGTAATTTTTAATCTTTCCTCCCATCAACTTACTTCAGCTGAGCTAAGTGTCCTCCAGAAAGGCCTCTCATATGTGCCGACCAATTGTCAAAATCCATTTTACTGGGAAGTAGACTTATTTAAATTGGATCGACAACTACGTCTTAAAGACTTTTTTTCCAGGACTGAGACAGCACACTCCAACATCCTTCCATCTAACACGGCTATACATAAATTCAAGAACAAGAGTTCTTTCGACCCAGTAGTCACTAATCACAGCATAACGACCTTTATGGGATTAGTAGGTAGTGACACTAGACATCATATCAAGAACCATAAGAGGAGTTTTTCCAATCTGTCTGTGGAGGAAAAACAAGCCATCAAAACACTCCAGGCTAATGATGATATCATAATAAAACCTGCTGACAAAGGTGGGGGCATTGTGATTTTGAACTACATTGATTATAGGAATGAGATCATGAGACAACTTGGGGACCCTTATTACTACAAAAAACTTCATGGTGACCCTACAATGATCTATAAGCGTGAAATTGACTCCATTATCCAACTGGGAGTTAGCAACGCATAGATTTCTGAAGAAATCGGATCCTTCCTAACACAGTGTCATCCAGTGATACCAGTTATTTATGTACTCCCAAAAGTACACAAATCTAGCCAGAATCCACCTGGTAGACCCATCATAGCAGCGATGGGGTCCTTGTGTCAACCCTTATCCCAGTACGTTGATCACTTACTACAACCGTTGGTGGTCAATATGAGATCGTACATTAAAGACACTACAGATTTTATTAACCAACTGGGTAAGATCACATTTGACACGTCTGATATGTTGCTGGTGACACTGGATGTCACCAGTCTTTACACGAATATCCCACACGTGGAAGGATTGGATGCCATTCGGGAGCATTATTCCATGATCACCAACCATGATGGTCCTCCCACAGAATATATTTTGCAGCTAGTTGATATCATTCTACATAAGAACTTCTTTCGTTTTGAACGTGATTTCTATCTACAGCTCACTGGGACGGCGATGGGATCAAATATGGCACCTTCGTATGCTAACCTGTTCATGAACAGCTACGAACAAGTACATATTCTAGGTGATGCCCCCCTTTCAACATACATTAAGCACTATGTACGCTATAACGACGATATCTTCCTCATTTGGGGAGGCTCAGAGGGAGAGCTTTCACAGTTTGTTACATACTTGAATCTGATTCCATCCACGATCCGTTTCACTGTCACTAAAAGCATGGACAGTATCACTTTCTTGGACACGATGATTTATAAAAAGGATGGCAAATTGGAGACTGCGATCTTCCAAAAACCCACTGATAAAAACTCCTTACTCTATGCCACCAGCCACCACCCTGAGCCACTCAAACGTGGCCTCCCTTATTCACAAATGCTGAGGGTCAAGCATATCACCAGTGATCCCTCACTTGTTGAAGCCTCACTTTTCAAAATGGCCCAAAGGTTCATGGATCGGGGTTACCCTAGAATGGAGATTGATGCGGCCTTAAAAATAGTTCAGGCCGTTAAGAGGGAATCTCTCCTTCTACCACGTACAGCCATTAATGGAGATCAATGCATCAACATCAGCAGTACCTACTCAACAGCTTCTAATTACATTAAGCGAAATATTCGCAAGAATTGGCATATCCTAAGCAATGATAATCAAATTGGCCAATTGTGCAAAGCACCGCCACGTATGTGTTATCGTCGTGGTAGAAATCTTCGAGACGCATTGGTACAGGCTGATCCATCGAGCAAATATACATCGACTACATCATGGCTTAGGAGGAAACCTGGCACGTATAAATGCCATGGCTGCATCAATTGCAGCTTCATGCAGACTGGACAATCATTCTCCCACCCACACAATGGGTATCCAATTCCCATCAAATCTTACATTAACTGTGAGACACGGTTTGTAGTTTATTTCATCAGATGTCCCTGTGGACTCTATAATTGAAAAAGAGGGATGTTGACTATTATCTACATGGGGTCACTCTGTCGCACTACCACAGAGAAAAGTTGATCCCAAGGGGATTTCGCATTAAGAACCAACCCACAATAGGTCGTACTGACCCTGAATTTTGCAAAAAATGGGTTGGTATTCTTAATAAATGTTCATTTGACCTCATGATTTTAGTTATTCAACAATCAAGCAAAGAAATGGCACGTTTAAAGAACGAAATAGCAATCATTACAGACCAACATGCTGTTACATTAGCTTCCGATACATCTACCGATTGGACCACCAAAATACAAACAACACTTGACTCTTATCGTGATACCCTCACCGCATATAAACGTGAAAAACTTAAGCAGGTGAAAGGTGATTATCAGGATAAACGTGTCTATAGGTGGCTCCTTGGGCTTAGTGAACCAGGGATTGGTCGTGGTGGCTATAAGAGAAGCTACTCACGTTCACAAAAATCTCAAAAACAACACACAGGTTATATCACCAGTGATACAGATGCCTCTGATATACCCGAGAATGCATCAAGGGATCCTTTTTTAGGAGACAGCACTGGAATGGCGCTCAGACCACCGATACCAGACTCAGACGTGGGAGAAAGATCAGGCGAGGGGGCAGGAAGCAGAAGATATCTGGAATGGGATTCAAAGCGGGGGAGAGGACGCACAAGGAGGAGGTAATTTTTAATCTTTCCTCCCATCAACTTACTTCAGCTGAGCTAAGTGTCCTCCAGAAAGGCCTCTCATATGTGCCGACCAATTGTCAAAATCCATTTTACTGGGAAGTAGACTTATTTAAATTGGATCGACAACTACGTCTTAAAGACTTTTTTTCCAGGACTGAGACAGCACACTCCAACATCCTTCCATCTAACACTACCGACACACTTTATCACTCTGCGGCCAGATCCGCAAGCCGGGAGATTTCCCGGCTTGCTAGTGGCCGCCCCTCGGCGTGCCGCGCGTCACCGACGCGCGGTCACGCGTCATCGGGAGCCTGCGCCCCCTGCACGCGCGTCCGATCGCGGGACGGCGGCAGGGGGTTCCGGGGGACCCGGCGGACCTGGCAGCGGTAGGGAGAGCGCCCCGATCGGAGGGCGCTCTTCCGCTGCTTCGGCGCACGCCCGTCACCCTCCGGCGCGCGCCAGGATACTGCTGCGGCCAAGAATGGGCAAATGCTCGAATAAACTTGGCCGCAGCAGTAACACGGCTATACATAAATTCAAGAACAAGAGTTCTTTCGACCCAGTAGTCACTAATCACAGCATAACGACCTTTATGGGATTAGTAGGTAGTGACACTAGACATCATATCAAGAACCATAAGAGGAGTTTTTCCAATCTGTCTGTTGAGGAAAAACAAGCCATCAAAACACTCCAGGCTAATGATGATATCATAATAAAACCTGCTGACAAAGGTGGGGGCATTGTGATTTTGAACTACATTGATTATAGGAATGAGATCATGAGACAACTTGGGGACCCTTTTTACTACAAAAAACTTAATGGTGACCCTACAATGATCTATAAGCGTGAAATTGACTCCATTATCCAATTGGGAGTTAGCAACGCATGGATTTCTGAAGAAATCGGATCCTTCCTAACACAGTGTCATCCAGTGATACCAGTTATTTATGTACTCCCAAAAGTACACAAATCTAGCCAGAATCCACCTGGTAGACCCATCATAGCAGCGATGGGGTCCTTGTGTCAACCCTTATCCCAGTACGTTGATCACTTACTACAACCGTTGGTGGTCAATATGAGATCGTACATTAAAGACACTACAGATTTTATTAACCAACTGGGTAAGATCACATTTGACACGTCTGATATGTTGCTGGTGACACTGGATGTCACCAGTCTTTACACGAATATCCCACACGTGGAAGGATTGGATGCCATTCGGGAGCATTATTCCATGATCACCAACCATGATGGTCCTCCCACAGAATATATTTTGCAGCTAGTAGATATCATTCTACATAAGAACTTCTTTCGTTTTGAACGTGATTTCTATCTACAGCTCACTGGGACGGCGATGGGATCAAATATGGCACCTTCGTATGCTAACCTGTTCATGAACAGCTACGAACAAGTACATATTCTAGGTGATGCCCCCCTTTCAACATACATTAAGCACTATGTACGCTATATCGACGATATCTTCCTCATTTGGGGAGGCTCAGAGGGAGAGCTTTCACAGTTTGTTACATACTTGAATCTGATTCCATCCACGATCCGTTTCACTGTCACTAAAAGCATGGACAGTATCACTTTCTTGGACTCGATGATTTATAAAAAGGATGGCAAATTGGAGACTGCGATCTTCCAAAAACCCACTGATAAAAACTCCTTACTCTATGCCACCAGCCACCACCCTGAGCCACTCAAACGTGGCCTCCCTTATTCACAAATGCTGAGGGTCAAGCGTATCACCAGTGATCCCTCACTTGTTGAAGCCTCACTTTTCAAAATGGCCCAAAGGTTCATGGATCGGGGTTACCCTAGAACGGAGATTGATGCGGCCTTAAAAAGAGTTCAGGCCGTTAAGAGGGAATCTCTCCTTCTACCACGTACAGCCATTAATGGAGATCAATGCATCAACATCAGCAGTACCTACTCAACAGCTTCTAATTACATTAAGCGAAATATTCGCAAGAATTGGCATATCCTAAGCAATGATAATCAAATTGGCCAATTGTGCAAAGCACCGCCACGTATGTGTTATCGTCGTGGTAGAAATCTTCGAGACGCATTGGTACAGGCTGATCCATCGAGCAAATATACACCGACTCCATCATGGCTTAGGAGGAAACCTGGCACGTATAAATGCCATGGCTGCATCAATTGCAGCTTCATGCAGACTGGACAATCATTCTCCCACCCACACAATGGGTATCCAATTCCCATCAAATCTTACATTAACTGTGAGACACGGTTTGTAGTTTATTTCATCAGATGTCCCTGTGGACTCTATTATATAGGGAAAACAAGCCGGATGTTTAAGGAAAGGATGGCCGTTCATAGGTCCACCATTAGAAAAGCTTTGTTGGATACTGACAACGGTGATGACCTACAACACCTTCCAGTGGCAAGACACTTCAGGCAATATAAGCATGGTTTATCCACAATGAAGTGTATGCCTATCCTACAAGCCAATACATCCTCACGTGGGGGTGATAGGAATAAGTTGCTGCTTCAACTGGAGGCCAAAATGATTTATGAACTAAGAACAATGTCACCACACGGTCTCAATGAAGATTTTCGCTTAGGATGCTTCATCTAATATGATAAAAAAAACTCAACTTGACACTTGGGACATTTTTTGCACATTGTCTTTATTTTTATGCCATTTTTGCTTTTTGCTTTTGACTTTCTGTTTTTGTATTGGTGCATTATATTATCTTTGCAATTTTTTCTGCATTTTTTACACTTTTTGCATTTTTGTGGTTCTACCACATTAGCTCTTTGTTGGTTGTGTCTGTAATTTTTTGCAATTTTTTTCATTTTTTTTTCTGTTTTGTTGCTTATTCTCCTTTCTATTGCCCTATCCACCTTATGTCCACTGTATTTAATAGTAATGCTTTATTAGTATGCCTCTGCTTTCATCTTGTGTCCAGTCCTCTGTCTTTCTATCTCTTTTTTATGCACTGACTCCCCATGTGTCTTGGGACTCCATGGTAACACTTCCCTTCCCGTCCCTTTCATTTTGTTATTTTTCCCTCTTTAACTATGGTTACCTGATGTTATGACACCTGTTCTATATTTATGCTTTTTAAACTCATGCTAGCCATGCATGCGTTATCATGCTTGCTTTATTTACATTGCGATTGAAGTTGCTGTTTGTGTCTTTTTGACGCTTTAATTAGGTATGATATGCGATGCTTTGCCCATGTGTTAGGTTGCCTATTTGAGCCAGCACTGTGTGCACATTGGTCGCTTGCGTCTTTAAGGATATTTCTCCATAGCTCATTTCAGTTATGTATGCTGTGCATGCGCGCCATTGTTGTTTGGCAGTGGTGGTTAACTGGTTACGTTTGACGCCATCCGACATGGTGTTTCCCAGTGCTGACGCCGGTATTTGAATGTTAGTCTCTACAGCTGCTATTTCAATTATGTATTGTTAGGATATGTTCCACAGATATGCTCTGTTGACCTTTTTGTGCAAACTAACATACGCATTGAATGCCTGTGCCTTTTAGGTATTCCCCTTATTTATTTAGTTGCGATGTACATTGCGCACGCGCGCCACTGCTACCTAAGGCAGTAATGATCAGCATGATATATGAGACGCCATCTGAGACCACTGTCGTTCAGTGCTGATGTCATAATTGATTAGCTAGTGCTCACAGCTGTCTTACATCATGGTCTAGCCTATCAGGGATCTGTTTGTTAATGGGTGGTGGGTATATATGTTTGTCAGTTGTCATTATGTATTAGCACTCCCTTGAGAAAGGTCCTGTGTCAAGGACCGAAACGTCGGGTTTATGTGCCGGTTTTTCTACTGAATACACGCTGCTTTTTGTACCTTTGAGTATGCTGTCTCCTTCTTGCCTCGTGATCTTGGGATCCTGGATCTACTCGGTAAGGAACCTATCTATATATATATATATATATATATATATATATATATATATATATATATGTGTGTGTATATACAGTAAAGGCAACTCTTATTCGAACAAAAACCAGTGGCAATTCCCCAAAAAACCCAGGAAACACCCAGGTACATTCTGAATACATGCCTTAAACTTTCCTTAAACTATCCCCAGCATTTCTGCATTGATTAATGGCCTATCAGATTAACAGCGGGGGGTCCCTGGCAGTCCCATTCAAACTGAATTGGACTGCCAGGGATCCCTGCTGTGTTAATCCTATGGGTCGTTAGTCAATGCAGAAATGCCTTAAACGTGCCTCAAACTAGCCCAGAACATACCCAGCACATACCCAGCACATATTGTGTCCAGTCCTCTGTCTTTCTGTCTCATTTTTATGCACTCACTCCCCATGTGTCTTGGGACTCCATGGTAACACTTCCCTTCCCGTTCCTTTCATTCTGTTATTTTTCCCTCCTTAACTATGGTTACCTGATGTTATGACACCTGTTCTATATTTATGCTTTTTAAACTCATGCTAGCCATGCATGCGTTATCATGCTTGCTTTATTTACATTGCAATTGAAGTTGCTGTTTGTGTCTTTTTGACGCTTCAATTAGGTATGATATGCGATGCTTTGCCCATGTGTTAGGTTGCCTATTTGAGCCAGCACTGTGTGCACATTGGTCGCTTGCGTATTTAAGGATATTTCTCCATAGCTCATTGCAGTCACGTATGCTGTGCATGCGCGCCATTGTTGTTTGGCAGTGGTGGTTAACTGGTTACGTTTGACGCCATCCGACATGGTGTTTCCCAGTGCTGACGCGGGTATTTGAATGTTAGTCTCTACAGCTGCTATTTCAATTATGTATTGTTAGGATATGTTCCACTGATATGCTCTGTTGACCTTTTTGTGCAAACTAACATACGCATTGAATGCCTGTGCCTTTTAGGTATTCCCCTTATTTTTTTAGTTGCGATGTACATTGCGCACGCGCGCCACTGCTACCTAAGGCAGTAATGATCAGCATGATACATGAGACGCCATCTGAGACCACTGTTGTTCAGTGCTGATGTCATAATTGATTAGCTAGTGCTCACAGCTGTCTTACATCATGGTCTAGCCTATCAGGGATCTGTTTGTTAATGGGTGGTGGGTATATATGTTTGTCAGGTGTCATTATGTATTAGCACTCCCTTGAGAAAGGTCCTGTGTCAAGGACCGAAACGTCGGGTTTATGTGCCGGTTTTTCTACTGAATACACGCTGCTTTTTGTACCTTTGAGTGTGCTGTCTCCTTCTTGCCTCGTGATCTTGGGATCCTGGATCTACTCGGTAAGCAACCTATCTATATATATATATATATATATTTATATATATATATATATATATATAAGCTGTATGGTGTGTATAGTGATCCTTTTCAGAGGTTCTTAAGATCACAAGATTCTTAATACAGTTTCCTGCCATCAGACCAAAGGTCACTTGTGGCATATAGAGTAGCAATAAAGGACTCAGGCCCCACCGCAGCACCAGGTGTCAGTCTGGGGCCTAGAAGTATAGAGGGGTTACATTGGATGTACTACTGAGATTTCAATTGGTGTAATTTCCGCATATCAATAAATATGATCATACAAAGGCACAGTTAAGTTGTACCTGTAAAGCCTAGCACACCACAAACGAAGCATGACCACGGTGCTGAGGTAGGCAATTGAGAAACGCCAACCCACAGCCATGTGGGCGCGCCTAAGATGTAGATTAGTCTTGTAAGCTGGGTCAGGAGTATGGAAGGTAGAGTAATCGTTATACTTGCCAGGTCTGTATTGGCGAGTAGCGGATCGTTGGGGTACTTTGCCAAGGTCAGATTTGTAGATATCAGGATGGTCGTACATAGCCAGGTCAGAATTGAAGAGATGAGGAGTCCAGTGAACGAAGCAAGGTCAGTCAGCAGGGAGATCAGGAACAAGGGAGGAACAAGATCAGGATGCAGCAAGGCACGGCGTCACACAAGGTTATGCTCAGCAATGAGAGTCAGGGATAAGCAGGTATTAAAGGAACCTCCCTCCAATGAGAAGTGGGGCGGAACAAGAGAGACGTGCTGATAGGCTGCTGGGTCACGCGGGTGCGCTCTATTGTCCAGCCTGATTATGTATAGGGGTGGAGCTACGTCCCGTGCGTGTCACTGACGTCAAGAGGTGGCGATCTGATCGCGCGCCACTTGCGCACCACGCATGCCCTTTATCCGAATGGGAACGGAGCCTGGAGGCGGGTCCAGGAGAAGCCTGTCGTCTGCACGTCACTGACATCAAGGGATGGCGACTCGATCACACGCCACTCACGCACTGTGCATGTCCGTCTTCGGAGCGGGGGCAGAGACTGGGAATGGATCTGGGAAGGCAGGCTGATCGCGCGTCACCCACGCATGCGCGCGCAGTGGAACCACCATGGGAACGCAATACTTGAGTGCCGGATATAGATGGCTTAAGAGGTGCGAATCGGCCATCAGGATGATGAATCCTCACAGTAACCCCTTCCCTCTAGGAGCGACCTCTGGGTAACTCCAGGACGGTTTGTCTGGAAATTTGAGATGGAAAAAACAAACCAACCTATTGACATGAACCCGATGGCTCGAGATCCATGACCTTTCTTCTTCTGGGCCAAAACCCTTCCAGTGGACTAGATAAAGTAAGGATCCTCTAGAGAACTTGGAGTCCAGAATGGATTGTATCTCGTACTGGGTATGGCCTTGCACCATATGAGGAATAGGAGAGACTGGAACCGAATGTGCATTTTGAACAACAGGTTTAAGCAGGGACACATGAAAGACGGATGGAATCCTCATAGAAGAAGGCAAGGAGAGCTGATATGCGACCGGATTGATCCTTTCTGCGATGGGGAAGGTACAGAGAAATCTGGGTGCGAATTTCATAGAAGGGACCTTCAGCCTGATGGTTCTAGATGAAAGCCAGACCCTGTCAACCGATCTTGAAATCCTGCACTGACCTGCGATGGTGATCTGCCTGGGTCTTCTGCCTATTGGTGGCTGTCCTGATGTTCACCTGAACCCTTTTCCAGAGATTTTGCTGTTCTTTAATCCTGTCATCTGCCACTGAGACCCCAGATGGGGAAGAGGAGAGAGGAAGAGTAGATGGGTGGAACCCATAGTTCACAAAAAATGGGGATTCCAGAGTCGATCCGCTTCCTGTTGTAGTACAATATTTTTGAGAGGGTTGAAGGTCGTAGCAGAAAGAATACATTTGGGAGGAAGAATGCGTTTTTGTTGGTCCTCAGTCTTGTCATCAAGAGAGAATTGACGAGAAAGAGCGTCTGCTTTTATGTTCTTGGTTCCAGGCAGATAGGAGATTATAAAATTGAATCTTGAGAAGAAAAGTGACCATCTGGCTTGGCGGGCACCCAGATGACGAGCTCCTTCAATGTATAACACATTTTTGTGGTCCGTCAGGATCGTTATAGGATCCTCTGTACCTTCCAGAAGGTGTCTCCATTCTTCGAGTTCTAATTTCATGGCCAGGAGCTCCCGATTCCCGATATCATAATTGCACTCAGCGGAAGAACAGCGCCCACACCGACTTTGGATGCGTCAAACTCGAGAGTAAATGGAAGCTTGGGATCAGGATGAATAAGAATGGGTGAGGACACAAATGCTTTTTTAAGGCGAGAGAAGGACTGAATAGCCGCGGAGGGCCAAGATGTGGGATCTGCTCCTTTCTTTGTCAATGCCATAGGAGGAGCCACCAGGAAAGAAAAGTTCTGAATGAATCTGCAATAGCAATTGGAGAATCCTAGAAAACGTTGAATGGCTTTGAGAGTAGTTGGTTGAGGCCAGTCCAGTACGGCTTTGACTTTAGCAGGATCCATGGTAAGACCAGTGTTGAATATTATATATCCTAGAAAAACAGTAGATGTTTGACGAAATTGGCATTTTTCGAGTTTGGCAAAGAGTCAATTCTCCCGTAGGTGAAGGAGAACTTGTTTGACGCGGGACACATGCTCCTGCTTGGATTTAAAAAAAATCAGAATGTCATCCAAATAGATAATCACGAAAAAGTTGAGAAGATCCCTGAAGATTTATTGACAAAATCTTGAAACATGGCTGGGGCATTGCACAGACCAAATGGCATGACCAAGTACTCATAATGTCCATCTGTGGTATTGAATGCAGTTTTCCACTCGTCACCTTGACGGATACGGATGAGATTATAGGCGCCACGTAAATCTAATCTGGAGAAAATGTTAGCACCTTGTAGGCAATCAAGGAGCTCTGATATGTGGGGAAGAGGTTAAAGATTTTTAATGGTGATTTTATTGAGACCCCTGTAGTCAATGCAAGGTCGTAGCGACCCGTCCTTCTTCTTTACAAAGAAGAATCCGGCACCAGCTGGAGAGGTGGAATTACGGATGAATCCTCTCTGAAGATTTTCGGTATTATATTTTCTCATGGCCTTGGTCTCAGGCATGGATAGTAGGTAAGAGGCCCCTCTGGGCGGAGACATACCTGGGAGTAACTCAATAGAGCAGTTAAAAGGGTGATGTGGAAGTAATAGTTCTGATTTGACCTTATCAAAGACATCGCTGAACACAGCATTCTCCTCAGGCAACAGTAACCTTCCTTTCTCCTCAGACGTGGTAGTTGCACAGATACCATACTGATTCCATAATGCAGTGCTTGGTACAGAAATGGATCCATAGGATAAGGTCCTTATTCAGCCAATCCACCCGAGGGTTATGAATCTGTATCCAAGGAAGGCCAAGAATTATTCCTACGGAAGGTGTGTGTATCACATTGAATTGAATCTTCTCCAGTTGATCATCTCCCGTCTTAAGGTGAAAAACCTTGGTCTCCAATGAGAAGAAGGCTGGTTGGAGTGGTCTTACATTGATGGCCTCAAGGCCTATGGGGTTCTTCTGACGTCTGAGAGGAATGTTGTGACGTTCAGCGAAACCTTAGTCTAAAAAAAATTTGTTATTTTATTTTTTTGATGCTTCTTTTTTTATTGTATTTTTTTAAAACTTGTTTGTTGTTATTTTGTTTTTTTATTTTTGATTCTTGTTATTTTGGTTATTTGATTCTTGATATTGTCTTTTCTGATGATTGATTATCTTAATTTTTGTTATTGTGTATTTTTTTCTGATTGATTTTACTTATTGTGTTTTTTTAGTGATTGGTTATTTTATTTGTTGTCTTTTTAATGCTGTTTTTTTAGGGTGCTCATTGACTGCCAATGAGTTAATCTATGCCCCTTTCGGGATATACATAAATACAGTGACAGGCAAAGCATTTTTTGGCACATGCTTGTTTTTAATGGTTACAGTATGTTTTGTATTTTTGTTGCTTGTTCTTAGTTAATTATGTATTTGTAGGGCTTGTTTTATTTTATTTTTGTATTTAGGTGCTTGTTTTTATACATTCTTATGTCTTTTGGTGCTGGTATTTTGTTAGGTTGCCCATTGACTGCCATTGTGGCTAATCATGCCCATATTATATGGGAAAAAGAGAGGTTCCCCTTTAAAGGTAGGGGGAGAAGAGAAACCTAATTAGTGTGCTATATATATATATATATATTATATATACATTTATATATATGTAGAGGTATCAGTACCGTGTTAGCCGAGCTTCAATAATCAAAAAATAAATAGATGATACCGTTCTGTGGCTAACGAAATGCTTTTATTTGTGCGAGCTTTCGAGATACACTGATCTCTTCTTCCGGCGATGTTACAATGAATGAAGCAAGGATAACTTAAAAACAGTGTCTCTTGGAATGTTATCTGTGCTTGTCCTTCCCCTGGTGTGGATGTGTTTTATGGCTAGAGGTGTCAAAGGGTAACTGAAAGCAAGTGAAGAAAGAGTGTATATGTGTATCAGTGTGAATAAAAATGAATGGAGAGCCCACAGTATAAACAGTGCTCTACACAAGGTGTGTGTGGAGTGAGAGGGATATAAATGGTGTGGGTGGGTTTGGAAATGTGAGAGTTTGTAGCACAACTAAAAGTGTGTGTGGATACTATGTGGTCCCTATTGGTGTATATGGATGGAAAAATAAGGAGTATTAGTATGTGTGAGAGACAGCTGTGTGTGCATACATATAGCACAGTATGTACAGACATGGCCTTTAGCGAACATTATGAACTTTCACACAGACATTCCCTAATTGGTTATTAATGCTCTGTTTGTGGTTCATGTTGTCTCATGTGAGAATAAATACCAACATGTACCATATAGAATGAAATTGTGTTCATATATAGATAACTTTATATTGTAATTACGCTCATGTACCTGTGTGTTAAAACAACTTCAACTAATATGTAATCATAGCATAGAGGTGAACAGAGGGGGTGGTGGGGGGAAAGAGGCAGCTCATGGGGGCATGGTGGGTTGAAGTGTTGGGGGAGGGAGTAGAGGGGGTAGAAGGTGACAATGTGAAGCTAAGTTCATGACAGTCATTTGAAATGCTAATTATATGACTACTTTAAACAACCATTAGACGATATATTACAACGTCGCCTAGTCATTAGTGTTTGAAATAACTATTGTAACGTAACTGATACGCCACCTTCTCACACCAGTAGCATCTGTGAGCGACACACTGCATGTGATGCTGAGTGTCACCCACATTCCGCGCCACCCCTGCTTCTCCTAAATGTTCATACTCATTTTGAAGAAATATCGTACAATGTTAAACAATTATGTGCAGAATTGTAAGCATAGAGTATTGTTTTCATTCATGGCAGTGATGTCACTTATTGTGGCTCTAATAATGCCTAACATATGCAGTGTATGTAGAACAGACCAGTGAATAGTAGTACACATACCTTCATACATATCTGCATTAACATTCGATGAAAGTTGTATGCTTTCCAAAATATGTACCTTGATCATGTTAACATGTACATTTGTGTTAAGATGGATAATGTACAGATCGAGCTAAGCATATTATTGTTATATCGTTCATTAATGCAGATATTTTTACATCAGTACTCCCACTACAGATACTGTCATGTGTACATAATTCTCATAAAGTATGTTTCTGATGTTTTTTTTCTATATAGTTGCTCCGCCAGCTCCTGTGTCACCTGTGCCAGCTCAGACAGAACACGTGTCCTCACCTGCCTCATCAATGTCATCATCAAGAATGGATGGTGAGTGCTTGACGTACACACCATATAATGTGTACATTGCCATAGCTAATTACATTGTTTCAAAGATTTGAGTTTCACATGTGATGAACTTATGAATAGTTAATGACACAGAGGTGATGTACGGTTCCATTACACAACATGTATTGTATGCGTTTTCAAGTATGAACTTTGAGTTGTGATGTTACAACAATCTTTCATTCCTTCATCATTCACACTGAGTCGAAACGTAATTGTGGGCAAAATATTACAATTTTTATTGACCAATAATTATACATAATATGTCAACATTTAATGTGTTCCACTATCACAACAACTATAATTATTGCATAAAACAATGTTAATGTTCCATGTGAGTTGATCATTTATGTTTTTATTTTTAGAACCAGATGTTTCCGCTCACGGACAAATTGACTCAAGTGACCATGAAGTTGTTGACACTATTGGATTACATACAGCATTCAAGTCCTCCTGCTCGTTACACTTTCTCAGCAATTACAGCTTCTGAAGAACGAATCTTGGGTGAAGAAAATCGTTGTCATTCCGAAATGATCTCAATGCCTGAAAGGATGATATCACTGCATGAAAGGATGCATGAAATGATGTTATCAGAAATGACACAAATAAAAAATGTCATCATACAAGTTCCTAAAGAACTCCAAAATCTGAACAACACATTACTAGCACTAGTTCTGAATGTAAACCAATCCAATCAGGTTAGGAGTACAGCAAGAGAGCACAAATTCCAGAAAAACCCATCAGAGAATGGATCTTTACGTGGTGCTATTTTTTCTCCAGACCCATCACTTCTTCATTCCCCACTTCAGGGTGTTTCTGGTTCACTTCTGTGCAGGTCCCTGTCAACATCCAACCGTTTACATCATCTGTTCCAAATATTGAACCGACACCTACAAATGAGACACGCAAACGTAAGATTGGTCAACAATTACAAATCACCAGCTTTTGGAAGAAGACAAAAACACACACTCAAGAAACTGCTCCACCAGTGTTGCAATGTATCTCAAGTGCTGAACCAGTGCCACAGGCCACACCAAGTGCCCTGAACCAGTGCCTCTCTCTCTCTCTCTCTCTCTCTCTCTCTCTCTCTCTCTCTCTCTCGTGAGAGACAGTGTATGTAAGTATATATCTGGCCTGCACAACTCCAGGCCTTGATGGCAAGAAACAGGCCTTGTTTTCAGGATATTCCAACTTCAACAAAGCTGGCCCAATTAGTGGCTCAGTCATACAAATGTGTGTATATAAACCTGCGGACAAGGGAGGAGCAGTGGTCATATTGAACACCACAGACTACCTGCGGGAAGCACACAGGCAACTCTCTGATTCAAAGTACTACACCCAACTGCAGGAGGATCCAACTAAAAAATACATGCGAGAACTCAACAGGATCATTAAAACACTCCCGATCCACACAAGAGAACAAATTCTGGACCTGATACCAGCTAACCCAAAACCTGGCACATTCTACATGCTCCCTAAAATTCACAAAGAGGGTAACCCTGGGCGGCCTATTATCTCTGGATCTGGCACACTTACAGAGAATATTTCTGGCTGGGTGGAGGGCATTCTAAAACCACTTGTCAGCAACACACCCAGCTATATCCAGGATACCACCGACCTGCTAAACAAACTGAATGCCATTGGCCCCCTAACTCCAGGAACACTACTAGCAACTATGGATGTAGAGTCACTTTATACAAACATCCCCCACGAGGATGGGATTTCAGCCTGCAGATACTTTCTGGGACCGCAGGAGCCACTCACAGAGACAGTGACTAAATGCATTGAATTTATTCCGACCCATAACTACTTCACATTTGGAAATGACACATACCTCCAGACAACCGGGACCGCTATGGGTACTCGGATGGCGCCACAGTATGCCAATCTGTTCTGCGCAAAACTGGAAAGTGACTTTCTGTCCACCTGTCACTTGAAACCCCTTACATACCTTTGCTACATCGATGACATCCTCCTGATCTGGACTTCTGGCGAACAGGACCTCCTACAGTTCTATGACAACTTCAATACTTTCCACCCGACCATCAACCTCAAACTCACCCATTCCCCGGATGAAGTACATTTTCTAGACACCACCATTACTATAAAGAACAACCAACTACAGACTTCTGTATACCACAAACCTACAGACAGAGCCAGCTATTTGAGAGACAACAGCTTCCACCCCACACACACCAAACATGCAACCATCTACAGTCAAGCCATACGATACAACCGGATATGCTCCGACACAGCAGACAGAGACCAGCGGATTAAAGCCTTGAGATCAGACTTTATAAACCGTGGATATAACCACAGAATTGTAGACCAGCAAATTCACAAAGCCACCAGAATACCAAGAAGTGATCTCCTTGAATACAAACAGAAGGAGACAAGCGACAGGGTACCTTTGGTGGCCACATATAACCCACACCTAGGAGCCCTACGCAAGATCGCCAGGAAACTACAACCCATCCTCCAGGAAGATGCAAGACTGCAACGGGTCTTCCCTGAAGCACCCTTATTATCATACACACAACCCCATAATCTCAAGAATATTATGGTGAGGAGTAAAGTATTCAGCAGTACAACTGAATGCGGGACAAAACCATGCCAGGACCCAAGATGCAAAACCTGCGCAATGCTCTACACAGCGGACACAATACAAATACCACACAAGAATCGAGAATACAAAATCAGAGGAGGGTTCACCTGTTCCTCCAGCAATGTCGTGTACCTCATCATGTGCATGAAATGCCCAGGGGGGTGCTACTACATAGGTGAGACAGGACAGGGGCTAAACAAGAGAATGAACCTGCATCGCCACAGCATCACACGCGGAACAAGAGACAGTCCTGTTGGCGAACATTTCTCTGACTCTGGCCATAAGATGAACGATCTGAGGGTTGCCATACTCAAAGGTAATCTTAAAACCCCGAAAGAGAGACGGTTGCATGAATACAAATTTATGCAACTGTTCGGGACACTTAGCAGTGGCCTAAACAGAGAGATCGAAATTTTATGAGTCATTACTGACACTAGCGAACTCTCTTCCATGAGCGCTAAAGGCCATGTCTGTACATACTGTGCTATATGTATGCACACACAGCTGTCTCCACACATACAATACTCCTTATTTTTCCATCCATATACACCAATAGGACCACATAGTATCCACACACACTTTTAGTTGTGCTACAAACTCTCACTTTTCCACACACCACCCACACCCATTTATATCCCTCTCACTCCACACACACCTTGTGTAGAGCACTTTTATACTGTGGGCTCTCCATTCATTTATCTACACACTGATACACATATACACTCTTTCTTCACTTGCTTTCAGTTACCCTTTGACACCTCTAGCCATAAAACACATCCACACCAGGGGAAGGACAAGCACAGATAACATTCCAAGAGACACTGTTTTTAAGTTATCCTTGCTTCATTCATTGTAACATCGCCGGAAGAAGAGATCAGTGTATCTCGAAAGCTCGCACAAATAAAAGCATTTCGTTAGCCACAGAACGGTATCATCTATTTATTTTTTGATTATATATATATATATATATATATATATATATATACATATATATATATATATATATCCCTGAGTCCCACTCTGATAAATACACACTGATCTGAGAGCTAATTGGGATTCTCCACTCCCACTACCTTTCAGGAGGAGCCAATCTTTCTCTTATAGGCACTACACCAGTGGTACAAAAACATTTCCTCGAGCACACCCCTGCAGCTCTCCTCTGCACCTCATGCAAACCCCCCCCTACTCGACCCGGGTGTCAAATGACACGCGGGGTCATGTGATGTCATGTCGCCATGGTAACGTGACATCACGTAACCCTGCGGCGTCATTTCATATGGGTTACAAGAAGACGCATTGCTGGAAGGAAAGGTACGTGTATTATAGAGGTTTCTTACATTTAAATGCCTGGGGGGAGAGTGCAGGACCTCAATAACTGCTGCCCCCTCCCCCCCACAGAAAATGTAGCACCCCCCAGTTTACGCACCACTGCACTATACCCTAGGGCACCCATATCATGCCTAATACAATGTGAGCAGGTGGTTTCTTTTTCGATTGCCTATATTATGTTGGCATAATGTACCACTGTGCCAATCAATGGGTAGTTGGGCGGTTAGTGGCACAGGGAGGGTGGTTAGGCATCCAGGCAGTTAACCCCTTAATTACTATAGCAGTTACTAACCGCTAAAGTGATTAAGGGGTTAGTGGCCATTAGTTTGTATTTTTATTGTACTGTTGCTGCCCACGGAGGACATGGATGCCGGGGACGGTGATAAGGACGGCCTTCATCCTGGCAGGGGTAGGTAGAACTTTTATTTACTTTATGCTGGCTGGATAATATTTTACTTTTAATGGGCAAATGAGCTATTATCCAGATCTGGATAATAGTGATTTTGCCCATTATTGTACTGTATGTATTGAGGAGGTTTGTTGGGTTTTTTTTTAAACTCAAATTTTTATTGAAGTTTTTCAAGGGAGGGGAAGGATGGGATAAATCAAAAGAGGGGGGTACAGAAAATAAAACAGGGGGTACAGATTCAGGCACATTCTTACAGAGCAAAATACCTCGTCACAAATATTCACGTAACAGATGAAGAGCACAGTACAGTCTGGTGGGAGAAAAATTAACATCCATGGGTTTAGTTAACAAGTCTCTACCCTTTCCAATTCCATACCCGCAGTGGGGGTATACCACAGAAACTAGGGCTAGAGAGCTTTTTTGGAAGGAGAGATAGAAAGGTGTAGCTGCCCTGACCTCCATTTTACAACAGAATTGAGTGTGAGTCTACTCCTGGGTGGCACACACCCAGAATCCAAGACAACCAGACCTTCTGGAACTCTGAGCAGGTGTCATTATTAAGTCTGGCTAACTTCTCCATGCAGCAGATTTGTCAAACTTTATTTTGATTTTGTAGCTTGATGGGATTATTGGTTGTTTCCAAACTGCCGCCAGTTTGCATCTTGAGGCTGAGGACATATGGCACAATAATTTGTTCTCATGGCATTGTTTGTTAAGTAGATACAGCCATGGGTCTAGAGCAGGCCTGCACAACTCGTAACGTGGGAAGGGCCGAACTGATCCAAGGAAAAAAAAATTGGGCCGCACGGGTAAAATCATCATCATCATCATTATCTCTCCTCCAGCACCTCATCATCATCCTCATATATCTCCCCCAGCACCCCTCATCATCATCCTCATATCTCCCCCAGCACCCTTCATCATAATCCTCATATCTCCCCCAGAACCCCTCACTATCAACCTTTGCGATACTCCCTATCTATCTCTCATACCCCCATCTCTCCCCCTTACCCACACACATAATACTGCCCCTCCACATCAAACACACAATCCCCTGCACACCACACACATCCCACCCCCTGCACCTCACATCCCTCTCCCCCCTGCACCACACATCATTCACCCCCCTGCACCTCACATCATTCACCCCCCTTCACCTCCCATCATTCTCCCCCCTGCATCTCCCATCACTCTCCCCATGCACCTCACATCATTCTCCCCCCTGCACCTCCCATAATTCTCCCCCCTGCACCTCACATAACTCTCCCCCTGCACCTCACATCACTCTCCCCCCTGCACCTCACATCACTCTCCCCCCTGCACCTCACATCACTCTCCCCCCTGCACCTCACATCAACTCCCCCTGCACCTCACATCAACCCCCCCTGCACCTCACATAAACCCCCCCTGCACCTCACATCAACCCCCCCTGAACCACACATCAAGCCCCCAGCACCTCACATCAAGCCCCCAGCACCTCACATCCAACCCCCAACACCTCACATCAACCCCCCAGCACCTCACATCAACCCCCCAGCACCTCACATTAACCCCCCAGCACCTCACATTAACCCCCCAGCACGACACATCAACCCCAGCACCACACATCAACCCCCAGCACCACACATCAAACCCCCCAGCACCTCACATCAATCCCTGCTGCACCACACATCAAGCCCCCCAGCACCTCACATTAACCCCCCTACACCTCACATTAAGCCCCCTGCACCTCACATCAACCCCCCCTGCACCTCCCATCACTCTCCCCCTGCAACTCACATCAACTCCCCCTGCACCTCACATTAACCCCCAGCACCGCACATTAACCCCCCTGCACCTCACATCAACCCCCCTGCACCACACATCAACCCCCCCTGCACCACACATCAAGCCCCCCAGCACCTCACATTAACCCCTTAGCACCTCACATCAAGCCCCCAGCACCTCACATTAACCCCCCAGAACCTCACATTAACCAGTAAATACCTCTGCCGTCCAAGCAGTAAATACCTCTGCCGTCCAAGCAGGAGTGCACGCACGCTCTAGCAAGCAGCAGGCAGGAAGTACCTCAATGCTAGAGTGCGCTGCTACTCTGCGAGGGGGAGAGCGGGCTCACAGGGGATGGTGACAGCGGGCTCGCCGGGGATGGTGACAGCGAGCTCGCGGGGGGCACGGGAGAGTGGACTCGGGAGGGAGGGGGAGAGCAGAAAGCCACCGCGGGCCGCACAGTGAGTGCAGGCGAGCTGTACTGTATGCGGCCCACGGGCCGAACGTTGTGCAGGCCTGGTCTAGAGGGAGCTCCAAACCAAAGAATCTCTGGGCTCACACTTTGATCTTTGTCCAGTAAGCGGACAAAGGCGGGCATTTCCACCATATACAGTATGCAGGAATGTGGCCTGTTCCCCAAATCCCTTTCGGCATGTTGATGGATATCCTAGGATGAACTTGGGAAGCCTCATGGGGGTCAAATTCCACCTCATCAGAAACTTGTTGGCATTTTCTGTGATATTGACACACATGGAGGATCTAGCCACCGCCAGGAAAATGTTATCCCAGTCCTCCAAATCAAATTCCTCCCCGAGGTCCTGTTCCCATTGGGACATATATTTAGGTTTTTCATACATCAGGGGAGGGGGGCTCACAAAGAAACCATAAAGGTTTGATATAGGACTTGATGTGTCTCTGTCCGACAGGCAGAGAGTCTCAAATTTTGTTAGAGAATCAGGGGGCTGAATTTTATTGTAAAAGGCCATCAGTTGAAGATAATGAAAGAACTGGTTATTTGGGATACATTTTTTTTGTTAAAATATTCAAAAGGCCTCCCTTAATCTCGTAACACCTGCTACTCTCCAGCTCTCAAACTTGATACAGCACCTGGCTGGGCTTCCGTCGTCACATCCGCTCCCCACTGCGTGATGGCATGACCTCTAGCAACATGGGAGTTGCTAGGATATACCTCCTGAAGAAGCGTCATATGACATGAAACATGTAGAGTTGACGCCATCACGCAGTGGGGAGCGGACGTGACGACGGAAGCCCAGCCAGCTGCGGATACTCACCAGTCCTGCACGGGGTGTGTTCCTTTTCATATGTAAGCAGGGACATCTCTTTTTTCTCCCTGAATTTTTCCATCTATTGTTCTGAGGGGGTTGTGATTTGGGAATACTCCTTTAGTGCATAGACTGTGTGGGTCTTAGATCTATCAAGATCTTTTTATTATATCATGTAATATATTTGTGTGATTTTTATGTAATATTGAGTCAATTTATAACGTTTTTCAATTTTGACTGATGGTTTTTCCTTTTTTGCGCTTCCTTTTTGTGTATGTGTTCCGGTTTGACCCCGCTGATCACGGGAGAGTGGGAGCAGCAGAGGGAAACCATAATTTTCAGAATACAGAGGGATTTTTGGGACTGCGCATACTTTTCTTTCTGTGGACAATTGGATAATTTTAGTGTTGCAACAAGACCGACATCCCCTGCCTGAGGAGGCTAAGTATTTTACCCTTGTTGTATTGGGTGACTCCCTTGTACAGCTTTGAGGCATTTGGCCTATCAATCAATTAGTCCTTGTACTAAACCTTCCAATCAATATAATAAGTGTTTTGATGTTATATGTTTATATGTATTTTTTATATTTAATGTTTTAAGTGTTCCTAGGTGCAAGGTATCACTGTTTTCTCCTTTAGAGGTTGATTTGTATTTCCACTACCTTTTCCCGTCATTTTCCCCTCCCCCTTCCCTCATTTCATCTCACATATTGTGATTAATGTATCTCTGCTCTTGTGTGAGAGCAACAATATTATGGCTTCTCATTTGGTATTTGATGCCATTTCTACGAGAAGAGACAAAGCTAACACCTATTTTGGGGATGATAGTGAGATTGTTTTCTCCCCAACCCCAGATCTAGATCTCACTGCATTATGCCACAAGTTGGAAAAATTTATGTTAATGGATACTATATACTGGTGGGATAGATTTGGTTTAGAACAATCACTCAAAGCCAAAAGAATCCCAAGAGGATTGAGAATTCTCACATTGTCTACATATGGCTTAGATAAAGAGGAATTTATTACCAAATGGCATAATATTTTGGATAAATGTTGCCTTGATATCATTAAATTGCTATTAGATGAACGTACGATTGCAATAGATAATTTCACATTGGAAATAGCAGAATTAAAGGCACAAATAATTCAAGAAATGACAGAGGAACATCTCCTTACTTTTGGAAAGGAGCTAAAGGAGAGAAATGAGGGATATGAGATAAGTCAAATTAACCTCAAAAAGAAAAAGTATAATAGAGATAAATTGGACTACGGGGCAATCATCAATATAATTGGGCTAAACATCAAAATGTAGATGTCAATGGCTCTAGTGGCAATGATGGTGAACCTCATGTGTCTGCTCGCCCTAATACTAACTCTAATGGTCAAACATTTTTTGCACATGATAAGAGAGCAATCAACCCACTCTAACAGTAATGGATATACTCAAACTATTATAAGAAGAGTAAGAAAAAGAAAAATGATGTCACAAAACATCTAAGACACCAATCTGGTAATAGAAAGAATACCTATGAGAAAAGATTTTTTACAAATATCAACGAAGGTAGAAATACCAATATTCCCAATCAGACTCACACTCAGAGAGAGATAATTAATCCAATACCTCTCACTAACTCCTTTCAGGCATTAAGTGACAATGTGTCAAATGAACCCATATCTTCTATCCCCCAAATTCCTTCTAGTTCCTTGCATAAGGAGAAGGATTTTCCCAGGGGAATGGGAGCAATACCCAAGAGGAAACCTTAGGCCACCCTAATCTCCCAAACACCAGATCCACTTCCATGGTTGAGAGGAGGGAGAAACAGAGAACTTATAGGGGGTACAGAGGCAGGGGTTCTCGGTACCAACAAAACTTACTCCCAAAAATTGAATACAAGGTAGAAAACGTAAAAGAGTATGGGATTTATAATTTGTCACATCATACATTGTCTAAAGCACAGGTTAGTGTCTCTACCAAAGGCCTTACCTTTTCACCAGCAAATGAGCCCAATGAGTTCAACATACATGTTAATCTACAGAAGTTTCATTGGAAACTCACTCTCAAGAGACATTTAGCTAAAAAGACATTTTGCTAAAATATCTGGAACTAATCGTAAGAAATTAGCAAATGAGTGTTGCCAATATAGACATTGTAAATGATGATGAGATGTCCCAAATTGGGGAGTTTACTAACAATATGGGGAATGATTCTGTTAAAGATGGAATTACATTTAATGATATGATGGAGTTGATTAATGAAAATATACGGGTCATTAACATACAAAAAATAAGAGATATGACAATAGATCCCTCTCCTATCAACGAGGAAGATACATTAGAGGATCTACTCAGCTTGTATGTAGAAAGTGATCAAGCTAAATATACAACTCACACCACTCTTAAACCCAAGTCTTTGTTTTACCCTTATGAGTCCAAACTTGAATTTTTTGGGAAATTGGTTGAGGATGATTTCAGACGGATGTACAATAATAAACGAGATTATATAATAATTTGAGCCAACAGGAACGACAAGCTCTGAATGAACTGAATGCAAATGGCGATTTAATTATACGCCAGGCTGATAAAGGTGGGGGTACTGGGTTGCAAGATCGCAAGGATTACCTCAAAGAGGCCTTGCAACTATTGAATGATAATATTTCATATACAGGCCTTATTGGAGACCCCACCTTGAAATACCAGATTATCCTGAAAGATCTTTTAGACAAGGCCCATACTAGTGTCATTCTTTAGGTAAATAATTCAGTTATATTTACAATGCTTTTCCAAGGATTCCGATTCTATACCACATCCCCAAGATTCATAAATCTTTGGTGGATCCCCCTGGCCGTCCCATTGTGTCTGGTATAGAATCTTTCACATCCAAACTTTCACATTATGTTGACACCTTTCTTGCACCCCTCACAGCCTCACTCCCATCCTATTTACAGGACAGCACTGAAGTTTTAAATTCACACAGTAATATCACTTGGGATATTGGGTATCACTTTTCTTTGGGTAACTTTAGATGTATCATCTCTTTACACTTGTATTCCCCATGCACAAGGGGTTTAAGCGGTCACTTATTTTTTGCACCAAGATAACACTCTTTCTACCTCCCAACAACAGTTCATAATTGGTAGTATTTTATTTATACTCAATCACAATTACTTTTTTTTTTTTTGGTCCTAAAAATGCTATTGAATATTTTTATATACTGTACATACAAAATAAGGTATACAAAACAGACAACACAAACAAATAAATTGGTTATGAAACAATAAAGGGGAGGGAGATCAGGGAAGGGGGAAGGGGTAGCATTTGTAACAACATAACACTGTAAACAACAGTATAATGGCGGAACCAATGAGCCCAAATCTCAGAGAATTGTGAGGTAGAACCGTTCAAATAGGCTGAGTGTTTTTCCATATAGACTATATGCCAAATTTTGCTATTTATTTGGTTTAGGGATGGGGGGCAGGTTGTTTCCAATTTCTGGCAATTGTACACCTTGTAGCGTTTAAAATTTGGGATATCACTTTAGCTTTTTTTTTTTTGAGTGATTGGCCATTGGTTTTCCTAACAATATATATACTGGGGAGAGGGATAAAGAACAGGGTGAAGAGTATACCTAAAACATAACCCTTAATATTTAATCTATGAAAAAGATTTAGTTGCTGAACTTTGGTAAACTATTTCTAGCATAGACAACATATTGCTCTGAAACCTATATTCAAAATAGACTTCTACCTAGAAAACATTTCCGAGTTAGGACCCTCATGTGCCAACCCCTTTGAGTGATCGTTTTTGTTCAAACTGACTGTCAGATTCTAAGTGTCATAAACTTATAGTTAATTTAGGAAAACAGTTCCACAGTGAACGGTGGAATAATTTGAGTCTTGGAACTAGAACACTTCACTGCCTTAGAAATTAATCTCGGTAGTTTCTTGATGAACAGACTGTCCTGGTCCTTGAGGATAGTTCAAGTTGGTCGATGTGCTCCAGATATCACAACCGTTGTTTAGTTTTCAAATAAGTTTCTGGAGTTAACAACATATTCACTTGTAACTTATATCCAGACCACATTATGGCTTGCCTGCCATCTTACTTAGGTGCTTATTAGGTATCCAGCTCTGATTTTCAGGTGGGCTGGTTCTCTGCTCACCTAGAGGTTGGAATTTTCACCCATGCCTGGCGTTGTTCCTTAGGTGAAAAACAAGGCCTTTGAGAGGCCACCGGATCCTCTGGTGCGAGTAGACCCCATGATCGCAGTTTCTCCTCACCCTCTTCTGGTGAAAGCAGAGTATGCATTGTTTCTTGATAGGTGAAAAATAGTTTGCACGGGAAACCCCAGCGATAGCGGATTTTATTGTTGGTGATCTGCGCATACATCGCTTATTCAGTGTGCGATTTTATAATCATTACACACCACACTGAATAACATACGCACCCACGCCTCTGATTCACCTTCCCCATCACTACTCTAATTGGATAAAGGTATCAGATATCCTAAGGCCAATAGTCCCTTTGGCTTCCCAACAACCAAGATCTGGTTTGGGAGTGTACTGTTTAATACTTTTTTATTGCTTTTTTTGACCAGTCGTTATAAGTGTTGTTCGTCTGTGTTTTGTGTCCAACTATTTTTTATCAATTAGAATAAACCATTAAAGGTTACGTTTTAACATTTCACATTTTACATATCACCTGAGTGAGTGCTGGTACTATAGGGGTCTTTTTGCACTTGCCTTAGGCAAGTGTACGTCTGTCTATTTACCCTCTTTTACCCCTGGCACCACTCCACAGACTGCAGCAATAGCCTTCTCCTCCCTTCTCCTTCCTCACCCTTCCCTTTCCATCGTAGATTCCTAGTTCTCATTGTACAGACACACATGTACTGTAGGATATTGCTTGAACGGCTGCACCGACTTGACGCATGTGCAATACCGGAAATAATTGCATAATTTTTTTCCCCCAGAAAAGAAACTTTGACATCAAGCTGAAAAAGGTAAAAGGAGGGATGGATGGAAAGAAAGGATCGACCTCTAATATCTCTTTTTTAAACGTTGCTTGTGCATTGCGAATCTGATTTAAAAATCCAAGTTGGCAAAAATTTAGTGACAGTGCAATTTTTATTGATTAGGATAGAATAATTGTGAGCTTTATAGAAAACCTTATATAGTATGCTGCTGTTTTCATATTCAATACTTTTTTACATTGTACTGTAATCATCACTACTGTTTGATGTTGCTTTTTGTAGTATAATTACAATACACTTGCATGTTTTAATTAAATTCTAAGAAATCCCAAAAATAAAAATGTAGATCTTTTATTCTATATTTATTATTCAATACTTTCAACTTTAGCTAAGCTTATTCTTTTTTTCGAACTGTTTTTATTTTATGCGCATGCGTGTATGTCTCATTGGAACATTGTTGAAACGCATATGCGTGTCATCACATTTATGCGCATGCGTGTATGTGAATTTTCAAATTGGTGGCTGTGACAGGGTGAATAAACGTCACCAACCCTATGCCTGGCAGACGTATCTGTAGTACAGCAGTGAGGAGGTTAACTTTTCAGCTGAGTTGATTAGCCTGATCCCAGCTGCCTCATCAAGGTGTTTTAAAACCCCCAGGCTATACACACATGCAGGCTAGCTGGTTAAGAGATAGGACTGCAATGCTGAAGTAAGATTACTGCTATAAGGTCTGTCTTCAAAGTACATGTTGATGAACTGTCTGTGTCCTGCATGCTGAAAAGAAGCTGTCTTGTTTTTGTATGCTGAAAAGAAGCTATTTTGTTTTTGTGTGCTGTATTTTTTAAGCCACAATAAATAAGCCTTTTCAAGAGAACCCGCATGTGGTTGCATGTACCCTGCAACAGGGGGAGGGGGGGAAGAAACATTCAACTTTTTTTTTCTACATAGCGTTATTGAAGGACTGATTTTAACCAACCATTATGTGAACCGTCTTTTTGATAAGTTAACAATTTTTGCCATTCTTACAATCACTTCCTTTGTATGTACTATAATTGTACTGTAATGTATACTTTTCTATATATTACTGTAATTTTTCTTTGGAAGTGGGTGTCTTTCAATTATTCACATTCATTTAATGAAGAAACAATTTTATTTGTACAGGATAATCATGGAAAAATGAATAATACAAAAATACAGTAGGTCGCCTCTTCTTCCAAATTTACAATCTTGACTTTATCTTCTTCATAATGGCTGCATTGCATTCTGTAGTTCTGTTGTAATTGAGAGGGGGGTTGTGTAAATTACTGATGGTTGCTACAGTATACACACAGTACAATGCTTTAACACATGCCCCCCCTTCCTGAACTACTGCAGCTCTGAAAATAAAATAAAAATTAGTGCAGTAAAGTGCATTTAAGGCATTGCGTACAGTATATCACTATATTGGACAAACTATATACAGTATAACTACTGTATAACTGTAAAACTACTATAAGCTGCACTACTGTAAGTCACTTATTTATACTGTATACAGTAAACTGTACTGTAACTATATACTGTATAACTATAACTATACTACTGTATTTTAGACACAACCTGTACTGGATTTAACACTGTATATAGTGTACAGTAGAAAGTGGAGAGGAAGGGCTGACATAAAATGGTTATTTGGAGTGCCATACTTACCTGTATCATACTAAAAAAGCCTCTCCAACATAATGAATTGCGAATTGCTTTGGGGGAGGTGTGGATAATCATTTCAACACGTTGGTTTGTTTGCTCACATAATGGTTTATTTAAATTAGTCCTTCAAAAAGGGATGTCTCCTTTTTTTTAACTTGAAATTCACTTTGAATGTGTGTGGAGGAGTCATTCTCTCGCCAAATCCTCTCCAAGAAGGGATTATCACACCTGCGCATGCGTGTATGAGAATGGCCTCATGAAGATTCATTGACACAGTTCCTGTAAACAATGCCTCAAAGATTTTCATGAATGGCTCTCGGGGGGGAGGTGTCGATAAGAAGTTGAAAATACCTTTGGCTTTAGGCTTTGTGTGTGTGGGGGTGGGATGAGCTACTACTCGTATTTGCAAGTTGCTTTGCAAGGCCAGGTGTGTATGCAGGATTATTAGTTCAAAGAAATCTTTGGAAAAAAAATGACAAAAGAACTACAGAATGCAATGCAGCCATTAAGAAGATGATTTAACTTGAAATTCACTTTGAATTTGTGTGGAGGAGTCTTTCTAGCAGTCATGCTACAGTAGCAATGTGTGCAGGATTATTAGGTCAGCGAATTATTTTGAACAGTTCATCAAAATGTTGTGACCCGCCCCCCCCCCCCCACACCTCAAATAAAAATTACAGTATACCACCACAGTACAGTATACAGATAAAGTATCAAAAACATATAAAAATTCACATAATGGTTGGTTAAAATCAGTCCTTCAATAAGGCCATGAAGAGAAAAATAAAGTTGAATGTTTCTTTTTTAATTTTTTTCCCCCAACTTGAAAATTCACATACACGCATGCACATAAATGTGATGACACGCATATGCGTTTCAACAAGGTTCCAATGAGACATACTGTATGTACAGTACACGTAACGTTAATCTTCAAATAACAATTACACACACACACACACTTGCTGAACTGTACGGCAATAAAAGACAGATTGAATTGCTATTAGATTTTTAAGACAACAACTCGCGATTGCCCACTTAATTTTCTCGATGGTATTGCAGACAACGCTAAAATGCAGTTTTCTGGAGTGGGGGAGAGAAGTGGAATGTCACAAAAAAAAAAATGGAAGGGGAAGAAAAGTTTGAGACACAAATTAAAAGAGTGTGGTTAAGTAAGGGGGGCAGAATGGCAGAATGCCCCTTCCTCAGGCCCGTTGCCACAGACCCCAGGAGGGACCTGTGGTACTGTACTTCCCTTCAAACCCAACCACAACAATTTCACTCTGATAAAATCAAACGGTGTACAAATACACCAAAGAAATGCAACGTCAAGTTGTACTACCTAAGAAGAAGTCACGTAATGTAAATGCATTTGACAGAAACACCCACATAGGTTCCAATATGTTTAGTAATTGTAAACAAATGCTAACACCATGTAAGGACTCGCGGGCCCACACATGTCCCCTCGCAGATCCCACGCCCCGCACGTACCTGCAGCCTGCTCCGACACTCGCTGTCGGCCCTCTGCATTGCCGGTCTCCCTCACGCGCTTCTTCCCGCATGCGCATAGTGCCCCCTGTGGGAGCGGCGCCCCCCGCTGGCACGGTGCGCAGGCGCAGACCCCACATCGCAGGATTAGAGAATGGACGCATGGCGCTTCACCAACGCGCAGAAGGTGTAAATTTATTTCTGTATGTCTCTCCAAAAAAGGACATGAAGGGTCTCAAAGAAAGCAAAAAATAAATACACAATTTACCCACTCATGCAAAGCACTCCAGCTCACTAATCCAGAAGAAAACCATTATCCCCTATTTCTGCTCATTAAGATTTTGCAAGAAGATAGAACTTTTCCTTCTAAATTATTGATAGTGGAAAAAGACTATAAACATACTGTAGCATATTTCAGACTACAGTAAGGTATAGTTGGTACTGATGCGCACATTAATCTGATTAACTCTTCCAAAGTCTGTTATCAATGCCCTGCAGCTTCTTGAAGATATCACTGAGGAAATGAATTATTGTAATGGCAACCTCAATAAAATAAATCCCATAAAGATTTCTAGATTTTATCTAAAAACGAAATCACAGATGAAATGAAAGGTTCAGAAACTGTTTTAGACAAGTAAGTTTAGTGTCACTAAAAGCTACCCCACCCTAATACAGTAATTTCCAACTTCAGAAATGATTCTCCATCAAAAATAGAATGACTCACACTAAAAAACTGACTGCAATATACTGAGATTACAGGCATGCATATAACATGCACCATGCTTGCCATCATTAATTCAGTCTTCCCATTTTGTATTGTATTGTATGTCTTTATTTATATAGCGCCAAAAGTGTACTCAGCGCTTCACAAAGAATACATTATAGGGAATTATAATAATACAATAAGTGCAGCATAATCAGACAATAGGAAAGGAAATCCCTGCCCCGAAGAGCTTACAATCTATGATAAGCTGTTTACAATGTCTATGATGAGCTATTTACAGTAGCAACAATTCAGTTACAACATTCTGGATTAGATCAATATAACATCAGCACAACCGAAAACTTTCAACTTTAATGTCTACAATATTATTATTTTTTTAAATGTTGCCCCTAAACTGTTGTTTTTACAAAATAAATCAGTTAAGGATCTTAATTGTAAGAAAATTGATCTACATACTGCTCTTAAATTACCCTGTCACAGGATATAGTTAATTATCTGCATTTAATCTAGAAAGATTTTGACACCACCAAGAGAATCAGTCGAAGACTTGAAAAGCCTGAATAATTATTTCGATGTCAGTGAAAGAGAAAGACATTACAAGTGCTGTTGATGCATCACACCCGGAAACCCAAGAGAATGGTAATCACGTCAGACATAATGTTGCTTGAAATCAAAATGTTAGATACTGTACAATGGTGACATCCTGTGGATATGAATAGTTCAAGAAATGTAAGATATAATTATATTATATAAGCCAAGACTAGATTCAAAAGACAGACTCATTACAGTAATCGCTGTTTGTATTTTCAAATTAATACAGTACTCCTAGTAATATATACTTTTCTCTGTAAACAGTAGTAAACATAATTGCAGCACCTACAGTATGTGCATCTGAATTATGTTGTACACTTTTGAGATTGTACAGCACACAAAATAAGAAAGAGGCAAAGTATGTATGCAAAATCATGTTCAAAGCAAGCACTGTAATGTGTTGATCTGCTTTATAAATGAGCATTAGAAATGACTGCTTTGGAATTATTGTAGCAAACACTTGTTTCTAAGAAAACAAAATTTATTGTACAGTATAATAGATTATATCTGTTTACAGATGCTAGTTAGGAATAAGCTTTAGATATTTTTAACATACAGTACAATCTAAATAACCAATTTGTTTTTCTTATAATGGAAGGTCATTTAATGCTTTCAATGTACTACAGCGTCCAATCTACTGCAGCGTCTATGAATGTTGGCAAAAGGAATACAAAATATTAACTGAATTATTAAAACATACAGTAGCAGTGCATTGCTTAAGATTCCAACCAGAAAAATGCCATGATGAGAAAACGAGCCAACTTTTCTTGCTCTGAGGCTGCGGCCAGGGTGTAGACGCGTGCGTGTGTGCTTGCGCTCGGCGCATTTAAATATCTTGTTCCTGATGGACGTGTCCTAAGTGCTGTTGCGTGCGCTTGGACTGGAGCTGTGCTTGGGAAGGCAGTAGAATTTGTTTTTCCAGCGCGATGGCTGATCACATGGCAAGGGAAGAACCAATAAAGGCCGCCTTCATCCTTCTCTTTCTGAACAGGGGCTGATGAGAAGGGACAGTGAGAGAGATGGGGGAGTGTTGACACAATGCATTATTTAGAAATTTTTGAGAGATCCAAGGTGCGGCTTTTAGAACACCAGCCGTGTCACCCTAATAAATCTCTGATTCTGCCAAGGTGTCCCCTTTCCCTTCTTGCCCCCTCCCCCCACAGACACACATTTACTTTGACCAAGGATGTGACACGCCACCCCTCCACCCCCTGCATGAGCACACAGTGAGCAGCCAACCGCTCCTGCTTGGGCAGACGCTCAAGCACGCATCTTGTCACCCCGGCCTCGGCCTGATGTTCTAATGTTGTTGGTTGACTTAATATGGGTTTGATTCTTGGTTACTATTGAGCAGGGATTATGTGAGTGTAAGCTGGCACTGTAAACATGTGGGATAGATTTCTACAGTACAGTACGTGAGTAGATTTTTTTGTTTCAATTTTTTTTATTGTTTTGCGTTCACAAATTCACAGTGTACATATCAAATTATAGTCAACAGTTCGGCATTTATACACATATTTGTTTAGAAAAAACTTATCTTAATATAGCTTAATGTTTTTATTAACTGTACACTTCTTCATACTCTGTGTTACGATGAAATGGATTCGTAGGATAGAAAAGATTAAGAATAGGGATAGATAAAGATGAAGAGGGGGGCAAGGGGAGGAGGAAAAGGGGGAGGGGGGACGGGGAGGGAGGCGCGCACAAACAGGGTCCGGGTTCTGGTTTCAGGGCCAGCTGAGACTAGATCGAACTTTTTTTTATTTTTTTATTTATTATATATTATATATCTCTGACTTAAGGTTAGGTGGGGTCCAAAGATCCCAAACCTTGTGGAATTCTTCTAGTCTTTGGTTAAGCTGGGCCGACAATTGTTCCTTCAATTTAACTCCATTTAGTCTTTTGATTATTTTCTGCTTGGAGGGTACATTTATATTTTTCCAGGTGGCTGCTATTGAGCAGCGAGCTGCTGTAAGTATGAACAAAATCATTTTTCCTACTGGGGAGGGAACCTCGTCAATGGGTTAACCTAATAGATATATGAAGAGGTCCAGAGGGACTCTAAGCTACGTGGATTCCTGAAGTATATTTTGGATACGTATCCAGAATATTTGTATCTTTGGGCAGGTCCACCATATGTGTACCAGATCTCCTTGCAGGCCGCACCCCTCAACATAAATCTGGTGTGCCTGGGAATATACGGCTCAGCCTACTCGGGGTTAGGTACCATTGGAATAAAAATTTATAAATGTTTTCTTTCGTGGTCGTGCAGATTGAAGTTTTGGCTGCTGCTTCCCAAACAACCTCCCAGACTACCCTATCTATTTCTATACCGAGGTCTTCAGCCCATTTCAACATATAATTATGGTTTTGAGGGGTTGACGACAATGTCAGTCCCGTGTAAATCCTCGAGATCAGTCCCTTCTGGTACACACCAATTTTGCATAGTCTTTCAAATTTTGTTAAATTCGGAAAGCTCTTGTTCTGCGATACTGATTGCAGAAAATGTCTAATCTGTAGGAAGCTGAAAACTGGGATGTCTTGTACCTGATATTTTGTTTGTATCTCCTGAAGAGTCATTGGTTTCCCTCTGTCCACTAAATCATCTATCCTTACAATATTGAGTTCTTTTAATTTCTTAAAATAGTTTTTTATACATCCTGATGTAAACTCAGGGTTGTTAAAAATAGGAGTTAACAAAGAGGGGTTCGAATTTAATGAGTATTTATTTTTATTTTTAGACCAAATTTCCCACGTACACCTCATCGATCCCAACTCAAATCTTCCAGTGGGTCCCTCACTCCCTGCCCCACCCCAGAGAACTGACACCAGGGAGCAAGGGAACACGTAGGTCGACTCCATCTCCAACCAGCTTGTGGATGTTGGGTCATTATTCCATGACACTACTTGTTTTTACTGGGACGCTTGATAGTATTTGGTTATGTCTGGGACTCCCATGCCGATTCCACCACTGCTGTGGAGACAGGGACGTCATCACACAGCGTCCCGCGACGGAGCGGCATCGTGGCACACCGAGTGTGCCCCTGCAAGCTGCGGTCTAACCTCCGTGCAGAGGATCCACCTGCTGAGGTATAGGAGCTGCTCCAGACGGCCTGGAAGCCGGAGTGATCTCACCGAGCACCAATACCTTCATCTGAACCTGGCTGCGTGAAGGGAAACCCCCTTGGGAGCAAAAGATTGACGTCCTGCCCCAGAACCAACGGAGTGGCACTAGCTGAGAGAAGCAAGCACCTGACTCTCCTGACAACAGCTGCCGAGTGGTAAACAGTGTGATACACACTAAATGCACTTTACCAACCTTTATTATGTAGGCAGATATATTACCCCTTTAATTTGAATTATATTGTTGAACTTGCTTCACCATTTGGCGTTGTGCGCTGTTTTCTTTTGTTTCCATTTTCTTACTGGGACTCCCATGCCTCCGCCCTCTTTAGGAGACAACATTACCGATCTTGCCACTCTTGGTCTTTTATCCTTCCATATAAATTGGAAGATTCTATTCTGAATATTTTTAAGTTCAGTTAGGGGGACCAATTGTTTGGAATAGATTTAATAATCTTGGCACTATATTCATTTTTACTGTGGCTATTCTGCCTATCCAGGAGATCTGTAGATCATTCCATCGCTGTAGGTCTTTTTAAAAAAAATTCAAACAGCGGTGGGTAGTTACTCTTATAGAGATCCCGGAATGATTTTGTAATTCTTATTCCTAAACATTTAATATTGTTAGGATTCCATTTATATTTAAACTTTGATTGTAATATTTTCACTTCCGGGTTTGGGAGGTTTAGATTCAGTACTTCAGATTTGTCATAGTTTATTTTGTACCCAGAGACTTTGCCAAATTGGATTAATTGCCGTTGGAGATTGGGTAAGGATATCAATGGATTTGCCAATGATAATATAATATCATCCGCAAAGAGGGATATTTTAAAATTTATCTCCCCTATTTTGATGCCCTGGATATTCACATCATCTCTAATTGTGGACGCAAGAGGCTCGATTGACAATGCAAAGAGAAGCGGAGACAGGGGGCAACCCTGCCTAGTTGTGAGTATTTTTTTAATGCGATTGTTTCACATTCCCTTTCAGCGAGAAGGTCAATGTGACTATATACTGTACATTTTTATAGAGAGATCTGATACAGTGCTCTACCCAGAAAATTGTGTGCACTGAAAGAACAGAAAGATACAGTACATCATACTAGTGGTTGACTAATATATGAGAGATAGAGATATCAGGTGTACTAAGAATCAAAATAAACACACAGCTATTGATGCAGTAAATTCTATTTTCATGCACAGAAAATACTGCTTAGTTCACTGTGCATTACCCCACTTCTCGCATATTGAGTAGGAGGAGTAGAGTGCCCTGTGCTAGTTTTAATAGTTAGAGTTGATGGAGCAATTTATTTATGCTATAAGAGTCAAACTCAAAGAGAACAACAATTGTAAATTAATACAATGTGATGAAAGAATAAAACAAAGCTTACACATATAGCCCTGTTAGGTTTGGGCTATTATTCTGTCCTCCTTCTGTGCAATAATCCCTGGTAAGGGCAGGTTTGCCAGGAGTTAAGACGGGTTCTCCCCACTCACTGCAGATCAGTGAGGCAGAGAAAGCAGTGAAGTCAGGCCTGTGTCCAAAAAGGGACAGGGGCGGGCTCTGGTTGTATCTGTCTTAATGATCTGCATTTCCTGTATTGAGTCAGTTGCTCCTACCTTGAGAGGAGCTCAGTCACCAAACACAGTTGTGCAGGGCTCTGCCAATCTGTGGCCCTCCCTTAGGGGAGAGGAGGGTAGACTGTTCCCACTACTCTGATAGGGGGTAGTGGAAGAGCTAGGCCTGCTTCCAGGGCCCTGACTGGGAGTGAAAGGCCAGGGTTATCCTGAGAAGTACTGCTGTGACTGTGTATGCTGTACAGTGTGCTGCAGAGGAAATAAAGTGTTCCTGATTTATAAAGAAGCGGTTCTGAGACTGGAATCTCTCATCCCTGAGTGGGACGTTCTATTCCAGGGATTCCACCCCATATCCTGGGGCCTGCAATAGATGGAGGCACTGTCACCGTGAGTACGTACTGGGTATGTCCCCAGAAGCCTGTCCTGACCTTCCCCATAATACCATCAAGCGGGAGACTCAGGAGTCCTGTAAGCCAGCAAGTGCGCCACACTATTATGCCTTGTAACCAGAGTAGCATTTCCCCTAGGAGACCCTATTTGCGATTGGGTAGGGGAATACCCGTTACACACATAATGATGATGAGGGTGCAAGTCCACTGTGGTGTTGTCCAACACCATTGAATTAAAAAGAAAAGGGCAGCAATGTAGATTCACACCACTCAAACAATAGGTAATATTCGTATATTTTCTTCATATCAAGGCTTGATACTGTATAGTACGTCAGGACTGGGTGCAGCCTGAAATGTTGCTTTGTACAGTATGTTCTGCACTTGTATAAAAAAAAACACATCAAATTGTAATAGTTATAAAGAGTACTTACTGTTAGTCAACATTGCTTGAATTTGTGTACATTAAAAAAAACCTTCTCCGATATTCTAACCTGAGCAATCACAACCAGTGGCGAAAGTGTGATGGGACTAGAGGATACAGAGAACAATAGCATATTTGTTTTAACACTCAGAGTACTGCTACTTTATTATATAAAAAGGGGTGTAATCCATGTTTAATACATTTATTTTTCTTCAAATCAGGCACAGTACCACTACAGCTTTCTCTCGGCTGAATGTTACTTTTACCCATTTGGTTAGTGAGTCCTGGTGACTACTCTCTTCTCTTTAATAAATATTGCATACAGTAATATGCTATGGAGCTGGCTCTTATTTTACTTCTTGTTTTGACAGTACCACTACAGTTTAAGACAGTTTGACCATGACAGAAAATAGTACAGTGTCATTTACATATCTAAGATACACACAATTCTAATCAGAGATCCTTGCCAGGAAAATATCGAAAATTGAACAAATGCATGCAAATGCATTGGTGCTCATGGAGTTAATGGGTTTAACACACAGTACAGTACATATGGTAGTAGGAAGGATCCGAAGATTCCAGCGGTGCACAGCTTGTAGAGATGAGAGACCAGCAAGGTGTAGATTAAAAATGAAATTTTATTGAAAAAACATATGGTATGGGGGACACACTCTGACGCGTTTCGGACCTGCGTGGTCCTTAATCATAGAGCTCTATGATTAAGGACCACGCGGCTCCCGACAAACGCGTCAGAGTGTGTCCCCCATACCATATGTTTTTTCAATAAAATTTCATTTTAATCTACACCTTGCTGGTCTCTCATTCTACAAGCTGTGCCCCGCTGGAATCTTCGGATCCTTCCTACTGTTATATTGCACACCGAGCGTGGATGCACGCACAGAGAACCAGCCATATGTGAGTATTGTATGTCTCCCTTCGTTGAGACTGGATGACCGGTAACAGTGCGGCAACACAAGGTCATGTAGGGCGCAATCCTACAAGTAACGGTACGTTAACCCTCATTCATGTTATTTGTCATATGTGATAGATTCATGTACTAAGCACTGGGTCCAATACCTAAAAAGTTATGGTTATAGGCTGACTCCACAACAAAATAAGGATTTTTATTATCTACTGAAGTTCTGAACGAGATTGAGCACTGTTTTTGGGACTCTTGCCCCATAACTACATACAGTACATATGGTAGTTTCTCTTGTGAATTTGATAAGAAAATTACTTTTGGCAGCTAATATATTCAAGAATATTTTCTGTGTCCAGGTTTAAAAATCACAGACTTTCCCCGACTGGGTAAAATATTAATTCACACAAGTTCTAGGATTTGCTTCAAGGTAACTTTCAAATATGCAGCTGCAGTAGATGCACTAGTGCTAACATTGCTAATGAATGGAAAACTCAGACACCCCTTGTAATTTCTCAGGTGAAATTAATCCCTTCAGTCCTGCAGAGTTCTGAGTCCAAGACACTACCCCATATGGGATGCATTTAAAAGCACTTCTTCATGATGAGCTAGCTATGTCAAAACATCAAGGCTACTGATTGTCCCCGAGTCTTCTAAGGGACAGATTGACTAAACTCTGCTAAAATAGGAACAGAGATTATTTTTCTTGTTCACTAACATAAGGATATCCAAAAAATAACAGCCATACTTGAGGTCTTTAGCATTGGGGTAACATCAAATAATTTCAGAACCACACAGTCTATCTAAAATAATGTGACGTTACTCCCATCCCTAACCGAGCTGATGAAGTTAATAAATTAACTTTTATCATCTTAATAAAATAGATATAAAAAACCCTAAGTAGCTCGAGTGGCAAGCTTATCGGGGGCAAACCATGTATGATTGATGACTAAGGGCTACACCAGGGTTAATATATAACATAACACTATCCTAACTACCCTGCCTTGCATAACAAAGAGGCTAGTAATATTTGCTTGGCGATGCTTTACAAATCACTATTGCAAACAAGGAGTTAAACCCTATTTTCCTCCCCCCATGGGGGCCATACAACCCTCCGCCAGGGTACATACGTCATCACCCAACTCAAAGGGTTTCTCATGACCAACTGATCACTTCTGCATCTATGGAATAATCTATATTAAAAAGGGGATACACTGCTGTTTAATTAACTTGTATCGCTATTATAGATATTCACTTTCTCATAATTCATACATAACGCCAGAGTATCACTTAAAAAACGTAAAATTATTTTTTAAGGGTCATTTTAACAGAGCTTAGTAAATAGGGTTTGCTTATGATTATGGCTAATTTCCATGTCATTTGCATATAATTTACACTATCAGCTATAATAATGAATGCTATGCTTTGTTTGGGAGTAAAACCTGTTTACGTTTTATTATTTTCTTTAGTGAATACAGTGCCAGTATTAACATAATGTTAACTCAGATTAATTTTATGTTAAATAGCCTAACAGAGCTTAGTGAATCTGGGCCTAAGCCAGGAGAAAAGTGCTGCAGAAATAAAAACTGTACAGATCATTCCATAGTCTCTAAGGATACTATAAATTGGACATAAGAGCTGACTAACTAATTTATTAACTGATTTATTAAATCCCTCTGGTCTCTAATGGCCGCCGCATCAATGACACATAATTTTCCTAGAGAAGAAAAAAGAAAAATCAATGCATGATTTCCGAAACAAGACGGGTTGTTATTCCATTATTAAAAGTAAAAATATTTTTCTTGGAAAGTATTAATATTTTCCATGATATTACAGCTGACTTTAAAAACAAAAACACATTTCCTTGCAGGCTTGCCAAGTTTTGAGGTAGAATATTAGATACTTGAAAGCTCTTAAACAACCATACTGTTCCCTGTGGTTCTAATTAAACGGAAATTGTATTTCCAAAGTGACTGGCAGCCATATTTGGTACATTTAGAATAGTTTTGGCAGAAAGGCATTTTGATTTTAAATAAAAGATGCTACATAAAACACAGCTCTGTTCAATACTTCATATACAGTACTGTACCCTGATGTATCTTCTGTCCATTGTAACAGAAAAGATGAGCTACAGCAGCACGGTTATTCTCAATAAAATTTAAAACACTCTACTAAAACTGGAGTATTACCATTTGCTGTGATCTATTCGTTGGTGACTTAAAATATTTGTGATGTGCACATAGTTCTCAGATTATGCAAATCACACGAATTTGGTCATTAAGAATCTGTGATTAATTTACCCCAGATTACAGTACAAAATAATTCAAAGTACAGGTAAAGGATTTGTGCAAGAAAGTAGTCAACAAATTGCAATACTGTAACTAACCCTTGTGCTAATGTTAACATTTTTTTTTTTGCAAAAATGCAATAGAAATAAGTAGAAATTGCTGGTGCAGTTTTCAGCAAATTCTTTCCACAGCATTTATTTTGCAACATTTGTCTTTTTTTCTGCAAAATAAAGTAAACAGCTGCGCTAGTTTTTCTTTATGTATCTACCACGTTTACATTTAGTAATCACATTAAGGTGTACATGAGAGATATTAGATCAATAAAGGGAACACAAATGTTACCGTATAGAGTAGTTATAGTTTGTCTTTCCCAAAGCTCGTGGGTCAGCATACAGTATCATATTTGTATATCTCTTCTTTATTTATATGGAGGTCACAATAACATGTTCATACATTTTGTCAAAAATCCTATTTATACTCGTGCATTTTTCTCTGTCCATGGAGTTGATTTGGAAAACGATTAAACCTAAGCCCTTATTCAGTATGCTGTGAAGCCGATTCCTTGTGCCGGAGAAGATTTTAGTGGAATAAAGGGAAAGAGGGTTCCTAAAATATTTGATACGTATCTTTCTTAAAAAGAGCTACAAAAAATAAGATATACTCTAGAAAACATTACTACTTATACTGTGTCTGTAAGTACCCCAATATACAACTTAGATTGTAAGCTCTTTGCCTATGTTGTTATTGACTTGCTGCTCTTATCCCCATTGCTTGTACTTTATTTTCCCTATATGGCATAAAGAGCGGCATAAACTGTTGACGCCACATACATAAAATCATACATACATGAACGCTTAAAAGTAAGCCGAGATTTACATGTTTGATTTTATACCAACTCTGAAAACACAATTTGCATCAGCGTTCCCAATATCTCAACTCGTGGCTACAGCAGTAACATTAATTATGTGGCTGACATGTGACAAGGTTTCATATTTACTTTTAGGTATCATTCCGAAGATGTAGATGCACTACAGTATAGCTTTGAAGAAGTCACAAGACTCGTATTCAGCACTGTAATGAACTGCAACAAGTCTACATACTTTTTAAATACATATTACAGTACTTAAATTATCTTCTAAAATAACATCATGCATCTGTAGTTTTCACACTTATACAGAGGTGCTTCTGAATATACTCATTTATATTTACAGAAGAACAAAATCTGACTAAAGTAACAAATATGCTCCAGGAATCAAATTGTAATTGAGGTTGAAAAGGTTCCACATAAATTGTTATTCCTTTGGAAATCAAAGGGGAAGATTTAATACCCTAAAAGAAGACTAAGGCTGAAGTACCAAATAATGAAAACTACGTTGATTTAGCTTTAGATAGCAATGGACATAATATTTTAATTGTTAATTATTTTATCCTTAAGGCATTCAAACATATATGAGAACAATCCTGGTTCCCATTTTTTTTATAAAAAAATATATAAAGTATACAACCCATGGGCAGAATAACATTTATTTTGTAGATTAACCCCATTTAAATTTCTCAGTCACCATCAGCACTGATCCAATTAAGCTACAAATAAGTACCAGTGTTCTCTATAGTAGTTCTTTATTTTGGCAGAAACATTAGTATAGGAACAGACAGATTCTATGGTATGGTCAACAAAAATCGGGGCTATATAATAAGGCAACAATAATTACATATGTTGTTAGTAGTGCTCTCTAACAGGCAAAATACATATGTAGTAGACTTCATTGCTCCTGCTAATAACCCAATACGTCATGTTATAAAGCACAATACTACAGAGTTTTATTAGGATTCAATGGCCTTCAGTGATCCATCTCCATTAAAACAGAGTAAATATTGCATTTTGATCAAAGAAAAATATGTTGTTATTATAGCAAAAATAAGGCTGAAGTCATCAACATATGAAAAGTGAAAAAAAAACCATGCGACAGATAATAACACATTCTATAACACTGTGATAATTCTTGTGGTAATGTTACGAGACTTTGGAAAGCACATGATATTAGCATGTATGAATAGCTACATAAGGCTGTGTTGTATATAAACAATCTGGCAGTGCTGTTGGGTGGGAGAACACACTAAGTCATAAGGAGTTCGCCGCTGGATGCAACATTTAAAAAAAAAAAAAAAGATTTTTTTGAGTGAGATGTCCTGTGCTATTTGTAGTTTTTGAGTGTGAGTGCTTGTGTATTATTTGTATATTGTCATATTTGTAAATAAGTTGTCTCGGTTGTTTGATAGTGTGGTATAGTGCTTTTGTTCAATTATGAGTCTGTGATTGTTGTTTGAGATGGAGGTGAGGATGAGTGGAGTGAGTGTTGTTGAAAGGATGAGGGGAGGGAGAGAGTGGTGATGAGAGAAGCAGTGCGGATGATAGGAGGCCTAGTAGAAGTGGTGAGAGGAGGGGTCCTTTTGTGAGTAGGCATAGTAGGAGTGGGGAGGTCAGTGCCATAACAAGCTAATTGTATGCCTGAGGCAAGAATATAAAATGATGCCCTCCATGTTTATATTTTCTAAGTAGTTGTTATGTATTAAAAAAGAAAATACATAAATAATAAGAATACATTGATTTATTAAAGATCAGATCTGCATAAACAATCATCTAATAAATATATATTTATTAACATATAATTATAAGAAATCCCAGATAGAATTATAACATATGAAGTACGATTATTATATTTTATAATTGCATTTTTGCGCTTTTAATAAGGCAAATTGATCAATACTGCTGCGGCCGAGTTTATTCGAGCATTTGCCCGTTCTCGGCCACAGCAGTAACCTGGCGCGCGCCGGAGGGTGCCTGGCACGCGCCGAAGACACGGAGGAGCGCCCTCCGATCGGGGCTTTCTCCCTCCCACTGCCGGGTCCGCCGGGTCCCCCGGAACCCCCTGCCGCCGTCCCCCACATCGCGGGACACCAGGGCTCCCTCGGGGAGCCCTGGACGCGCGTGCAGGGGGCGCAGGCACCCGATGACGCGTGACCGCGCGTCGATGACGCGCGGCACGCCGAGGGAGTGCGGCTAGCATGCCGGGGCATCCCCAGGCTTGCGGAGCTAGCCGCACTCAAATAAAATGTGCCGCCTGTGTAAATTCATCAAAATTAATATTATCCGATACCTTGTGTTCTATTGACAAGATGAACATGTGTGTTAATCTCATGATCGTGTATGCATGAAGGTAGTTTTTAATTATTTACATCTTACGGAAACTTATTTTGCAAGAAGCCGCAGTCACTGGCAAGCCAAGAAATATTCGCAGGGCGATTTCCAAATTTAGGTAAGATTCGCCAAGATAATATTCATGAATTAACTGGAGAAGGTCCAATCCAGTCGCAGATGAAATGTTTGGCAACAGCGCTAACGCCTGATGAATAAAACTCTGGATCTTTGGCGAAATTTCTGAGGTCTTAAAATTGCTGTCATATTTAAATCCACTGCAGCTATTTGAAGATCAGCTGTATCCCTTTTAACAAACGAATCACCTGAAAGGAAAATCAAAATCTGAAGATATCTAATTTAACGTTTCATATCTCCATTTATTTAAAAAAAAAAAATAATTAAACTATACTTTCAAATATAACTTTTATTTATATTTTGAACGATTGTTCACTAATAAGTAAAAAATGTTGTCTTTTGACTCAAAGCTGGTGTCTTAACTTTTCGCTGTTTGGATTCCGTAAATCTGCTGGTATTTCTATATTTTCAGCCGTTTTTCTACAATCAGTAAAATTTTTAACCATAAAGCATTCATTTCCACTAACCTCTTGTAAAATATTTTGTAATCTATGGATTATTTTAGAAGCCTGACGAACAGAACTGCCTTTTACTTGTATGGATTTGTTGTTTTTTTCTGTCAATCAGTCCGGATATCATGGCATACCAATAACGATGTAGCTTAGCCTGAAGACGAGAGCAGTGTATATAGAAAGCTCACACAAATAAAAGCATTTCGTTAGCCACAAAACGATAAGCAGTAAGGTTTCTGCGCTCGAGCGGTCAATGAAATCAGTGAACGTAATCCATTTGCCGCTGTGTGTAAGGGGCCACTCATCAAACTCTCCAATAGTTGACAACTCCAAACAGAGTTCCCAAAAACGACAAAAAAAAACCAATGCACACAAAGCGCACCACGGATTAGATGTAAAATAATTTTAATACAATACAATAATTTTAATACAATGCAATAAATATATTGGTCAAAAGACCACCAAAAAATGTATATACCACAATAAATAATATACACGATATGCGGAAAGCGCACAGACAACTCTCTGGTGCAAAGTATTACACCAAACTACAGGAGGATCCAACAAAAAAATACACGACAGAACTGAACAGGATCATTTAAACACTCCCAATCCACACAAAAGAACAAATGCTGGACCTGATACCAGCTAACCCAAAACCTGGCACATTCTACATGCTCCCTAAAATTCACAAAGAGGGTAACCCTGGGTGCCCTATTATCTCTGGATCTGGCACACTTACCGAGAATATTTCTGGCTGGGTGGAGGGCATTCTAAAACCACTTGTCAGGAACACACCCAGCTATATCCAGGACACCAATGACCTGCTTAACAAACTGAATGCCATTGGCCCCCTCCCAACAGGAACACTACTAGAAACCATTGATGTAGAATCACTTTACACAAACATCCCCCACAAAGATGGGATTTCAGCCTGCAGATACTTTCTGGGACCGCAGGAGCCACTCACAGAGACAGTGACTAAATGCATCGAATTAATTCTGACTCATAACTACTTCACATTTGGAAATTACACATACATCCAGACAACCGGGACCGCTATGGGCAATCAATGGCGCCACAGTATGTCAATGTTTTCTGCGCAAAAGTGGAAACTGACTTTCTTTTTACTTGTCACTTGAAACCCCTTGCATACCTCCGGTACAGCGATTACATCCTCCTGATTTTGACTTCTGGTGAACAGCTCCTCCTACAGTTCCATGAGAACTTTAATACGTTCCACCCGACCATAAACCTCCAACTCACCCATTCCCCGGACGAAGTATATTTCCTAGACATCACCATAACTATAACGAACAACCAACTACAGACTTCTGTATATCGCCAACCTACAGACAGAGCCAGCTATTTTAGGGACAACAGCTTCCACTCCACACACTAAGCATGCAACCATCTACAGTCAAGCCATACGATTTAACCGGATATGCTCTGACACAGCACACAGAGTCCAGCAGATTACAGCCTTGAGATAGGATTTCATAAACTGTGGATATAACCACAGAATTGTAGACCAGCAAATCCACAAAGCCAACAGAATACCAAGAAGTGATCTCCTTGAATACAGACCCACCCCTCTCATCTCCTAAAACCTCTTGCTCCTACAGTACTATAATCCCTACACTCACACACATTTTTAACTCCAACCTCTACTCTGGTACCTTTCCATCCTCCTTCAAGCATACAACAGTTATACCATTACTCAAAAACAGCAAACATGACCCTACCTGTCTTTCTAACTATCGACCTGACTCCCTCATGCCTTTTGCCTCTAAACTCCTTGAACGTCTTGTATCCTCTCGCTTGCTCCATTTTCTCAACACCTATTCTCTCCTGCACCCTCTATAATCTGGTTTATGCACTGCTCACTCGACTGAAACAGCCTTCACTAATATAACTAATGACCTCCATGCTGCCAAAGACAGAGGTCATTACATTCTGCTCATATTACTCGGCCTCTCTGCAGCATTTGACACTGTAGACCACCCTCTACTCCTTCACATTCTCCATACTCTTGGTATTTGGAATAAAGCTCTATCCAGGATCTCCTCTTACCTCTCTCATCATACTTTCAGTGTGTCTTCTGCTAAAACCTCTTCCTCCTCTATCGATCACTCCATGGGGGTACCCCAGGGCTCTGTCCTGGGACCTCGTCTCTTTTCTCTTTGTCTTAAACCTTTCTCACTGACTGCCCCGCACCTCTGGAATGCCATTCCCCTCAATACCCAACAAGCACCCTCTCTATCCACCTTTAAGACCAACCTTAAGACACACTTGCTTAAAGAAGCATATGAGTAGCACCGTGGCTAATACTATACGCATGATACATCAAGCTTGACCCCCTGCAGATGCACTTATCAGAATGCCCTCCCACTGTCTCTGTACATTCTTCCTACCTACCAATTAGATTGTAAGCTCCTCAGAGCAGGGACTCCTCTTCCTAAATGTTACTTTTGTCTGAAGCACTTAATTCCATAACCTGTTATTTATAGTATTTGTTATTTATATAATTGTCACGTATTACTACTGTGAAATGCTATGTACATTAATGGCGCTATATAAATAAAGACATACATACATACATACATACATACAGACAGAAAGAGATAAGCGACAGGGTACCTTTGGTAGTCTCATATAAACCACACCTAGAAGTCATACGCAAGATCGCCAGGGAACTGCAACCCATTCTCCAGGAAGATACAAGACTGCAACAGGTCTTCCCTGAAACACCCTTATTATCATACAGAAAACCTCATCAGCTCAAGAAAATGATGGTGAGGAGTAAAGTATTCAACAGTACAACTGAATGTGGGACAAGACCATGCCAGGGCGCAAGATGCAAAACATGTGCAATGCTCCACACAGCGGGCACAATACAAATACCACACAGGAATCTGGAGTACAACGTCAGAGGAAGGTTCACCTGTTCCTCTAGCAATGTCGTGTACCTCATCATGTGCATGAAATGCCCAGGGGGAAGCTACTGTACTACATAGGTGAGACGGGCCAGGGGATAAACAAGGCAATTAATCTGCCTCGCCACAGCATCACACGCAGAACAAGTGACAGTCCTGACTGCGAACATTTCTCTGACTCTGGCCATAAGATGAACAATCTGATAAATCGCAAACAGTACAGGGGGGAGGGATAGGTTTCAGTCACAGATAACATTCCAGGATATTCTGGTAGCCACAGAATGCGGTAGTGCAGAGCACAGCGAGCGACAGGACTCCACAGGACAGCAGTGATGAAGATAAAAGTTTTCTTTATTGGCACGTCATGGTGCAGACAGGTGCAGACATGTATGGGTGCAAGATCTCCTCCTCTTACGCGTTTCACGCCTGTGTTTGGCGCTTCGTCAGAGAGTGAGTGTAGATGTGCTGTGTTCCCCCTCTTATACCACACTGATTGCCTGTAATAGCCTTCAGCCGTAACCGGAAACCGGAAGTGACGCGGGTTCAGTCAAGAAACCGGAAGTGACGTATCGCAATGTATGCGAGGTGGTGAGATGTTTACAAACCACCCATGTAGTCATGGTGATTACTACGTCATCTCCTCTAGTAATGAAATGGGAAATTTAAAACAAAGGGGAGGAACACGGCCACGATGATGAAGATTCATATCTCCGTGTATATGAGGTTGATGGTCTATTATCCTGATCTTCTAAATCACGTGTATACCTCTCTGTATCTGCACCATTAGAAAAAGAGACTAAAGATGAACGTCCTTCAATATCTGAGGTGTCAGACATACTGGACATATCGGATCTATTTTTCAAAATGGATTTGTTAGGGGTGGATTTGGTTGGGTTTTCTCTCTCTCTCTGTATGAGTATCTCTTCTGGTTTTTATTGGCATTTCTGTGTTGTACAAGTTTTTGCCACATGTATATTTGATTATGTACATAGTCCATTTTGTCCCTCTCATATTTCTTCTGTTTCTGTACCATTAAATCCTGTTCCATGTTTTTAATATGTTTGCCTAATTTCTCATCACAACTGTCAAACTCGTCCATGTCTTGTAAATCGTTTAAATTACGTTGTAAATCAGTCACTGCTTTGGATGTTATTTTCTTCTCCTCTATTTTGTGTTCTATAATTAAATCAATAAGTTTGAAGGAACATATAGACCATCAACCTCATATACACGGAGATATGAATCTTCATCATCATACCAATCCAAGGCCCCAAAAAACTATTCAAAAGAACAAGGCGCTCGGCCAAAAGAAAAAACCCAAAAAGAGAAGAAGAGAAAGATGGACACTTAAATATTGAAAATAGCAATGTGATCAATATTTCTGGGATACCATTGAATAAGGATGAAATTAGCCTTTTAAATAAGGGTTTAAACTATGCATTGAATGAAAATTTTGATCTTTTTTCTACTGTTATAGATGTACAAAAATTTATACGGAAATTAACTCTAAAAAAATGGTTTAACAACAGGAAAGAGTCTCCTGTATCTCCCATAGAGACACCGATGGACACAATGTATCATGACTCTCTTAGTTTTCAAGAATGTACTATTTTACAAGACTTAACAGATCTTTTAGCAGAGCATGACTCAGAGGAATCAGAAGACATAACAACATTCCTTACACACAGTAAAGATTCAGGTCTTAAAAACAGATCACTTTTTTGTCCCACATATAATAAAGGACCTTTTCTAGAAACGTTCGAAAAATTAATAGAACGTGACCTACAAATTTTGGCAAAAGGATACTCATTCTCCAATATAGGATTAGACAATCTTACCACAGAAGAACGCACTGTACTTTATCAATTAAAAACCAATGATAAAATTATGATAAAAAACGCCGACAAAGGCGGAGCCACTGTGGTTATGCTAAAAGAGCATTACCTAGCAGAAGCAATGAGACAGCTTAATGATAGGACTTGCTATCTTATATTGGAGAAGGATCCTACAAATGTTTATCAAACAGAATTGAATACACTCATTGATCTTGGTAGAGAGTTGCGTGTGTTATCTAATCAAGAAACCCAATATTTATGTAACCGTTTTCCCACAGTACCTATTTTTCACCATCTCCCAACGATCCATAAGTCCCTGGCAAATCCACCAGGTAGACCAATTATTTCCAGTATTGGATCTTTGGGAGATGGTGTATCTAGGTATGTGGATGTTTATCTGCAACCCTTGGTGAGAGGTCTCCCCTCTTATCTCAGAGACTCAACACATTTATTAACTATGTTGAATAACATCACTTGGTGATAACGATACAGACCGGTGCCTCAAGTGTCCAAAAACGATAATAAGTCCAAAGAAATACTGCAGTGTCCAATGACGGTGACAGGATGAATAACCAATCACAATTGCCATAAGATCAATGTAAGAGACTATTTATCTCCACCAATTGTGTCCCACCTGCTACTACATAAGGAAAGCTCGGACTGTGCTAATCACCCCTGAAGAAGTGCGCATGCGCACGAAACGCGTTGGGTGTTTTAGAGATCATTTGGAGAGTGAACACTACAAGGAGCAGACCTCAGCATCAATCCCCAGTTCTAGCGGACGGCAGAGACGTGCAACGAGGAGTAAGCGGCGGCGAACAGCTCCACCCAGCGAGTGACGCCAGTGTAGACGAAAAATCTCGCGAGGGTTGGCCTGCAGGGACGCCAAGCCCGAGAGTGATCGGAGGAAGCGCCGGCGGCCATTACAGAAGCACCACGCGCCCGAGAAAAGCTGAAACCGGACTGCACCTCCTGTTAATACTGCTTGAACATTTTGGATTGCTGTAAGTAGGATTCTGGTTTTACACACCGGATCCTAGACCTGCTCCCTAGTTCATTGTCCTTTTTAGTAATTGTTCTAATAAATCTCTGTTTTATTGTCAGCCTTTCTGTCAGTGTTGTTAGTGGTGTAAGTCTTGTATGTGTGAGTTATATGTTTTTCATATGCAGTGTCACGCTATGATTTCTCTCTTTATCTTCCCTGCATTATATACCATGATTGCTGCTGTGGAGTCTGCTGTCTAACAACCGGATCACCGTCATTGGACACTGCAGTATTTCTTTGGACTTATTATCGTTTTTGAGGCGCCGGTCTGTATCGTTATCTCTGTGTTTTTCACTAACTGTGTTTGGGTTTTTTTTCCTGGCAGCCGTCCTATATTTAGTCACTTATCACATTGTGTTTATATTGTGTATTATTCATTTTAATTTTTTATTGATAGCGCTATTTACACCATTCTTTTTCCATAACATCACTTGGTGTCACAACTATTTCTGGGTAACACTAGATGTGGCATCCTTATACACTATTATTAGACACGAACTAGGTATTCAAGCTATTACTCACTTCCTTAACACTTCAAATTTGCACACCCCTCAAATCATTTTTTTGTTAGACTGTATTATTTTCTTATTACAACACAATTATTTCTTATTCGATGAGCACTTTTATCTTCAAAAACAAGGCACTGCTATGGGGACCTCTTTTGCACCTTCTTACGCGAATTTATTTATAGGATTTTGGGAAAATACTCACATTTTTGGTGACACTAACCCTTTCCGTCATAACATTATATTTTACCGTCGATACATTGACGATCTCAGTCTGATATGGAGGGGAGATTACTCTACACTAGGGAACTTTATTGATTATCTCAATGATAATACCAATAATTTAAAATTTACGTCATTGAACCATATCAATCACATAAACTTTTTAGATATTAATTTGTATATAGTTACTGATTGCAAAATTCAAACTAACATATATCGTAAACCTAGCGCACGCAACTCCCTCCTTAGGGCCAATAGCAGTCATCCAAAATCGTTACTGCGTGGCATTCCCACAGGACAGTATCTCAGATTGCGGAGAATCTGTTCTACTGAAGAATCATTTTTAAAGGAATCAAAGATATTAAATGATAGATTCAGAAAGAGAGGATATTCAGAGAATATCATCCAATCAGCCTTTAAAATGCCATTAGCAAAGAACGCAAGGATTTGTTAAAAACTCCAAAAAAAGGAAAAATGAATCATAATTCAGAAACCCCTCTTTTTATTACAACTTATAATAATCAGGCTAACCCTATTAAAAAAATCATAGAAAAACATTGGAGAATTTTACAGCTAGATAAAGATTAGACTGCTGCTGTGTCAAACCCCCCAAAATTTGTGTACAAAAAAGCTAGGACCATTGGCTATCATGTATCACCAAGTTTGTATGTATCGAAATCAAAATCAAAAAAAATTCCCACCGGGTTCCATAAATTTGGGGATTGTACCTATTGTAAATTTGCTACTCCTTTGAAAGAGATCATTAGTAAAGTTACAGGCAAAAAATACAAAATTAATCATTTTATGACATGTAAAACAAATTATGTAGTGTACAAACTAAATTGTGCCTGTGGCAAGACATACATTGGTAGGACGATTCGGCCACTTAAAATTAGAATTTCAGAACATCTTCGATCCATAAAAAAGAATGACTTAAACTTACCTGTTTCTAAACATTTTACTGAGTGCCCCCATGGTTCAATTGAGTCCTTTACATTCAATGCCCTGGAACATATCCCTAAACATACTAGGGGAGGTAACAGGGAGAGTAGACTCAATCAAAGGGAAATGTTTTGGATTTATACCCTCGGGTCACTATCACCCGGGGGTATAAATACCGATTGGGAACTTAAACATTTTTTGACTTAATGATTATGCTTTATCAATGATGATAGTCTATGATGTACAGCAATGCTTTAATATTATATATCTGCATATATTTTGTTCCTCCAACATCCTTATATATCCTAATTCAATATGAAATTGTATCTGGATGTGATATATCCCTTCATGTACTGTATGCATTGGATTTCCGGATCCTATATCATATATTGAAATCTCTTTAATAATGTTTATTTGTTTGGCCCAATGTATACTCATCATATGAAGTTTTATTACCTACATACTTCAGTAACAATATGCATATACCTTCAGAGGTCCTCTGTACACTGTTGATACATTTTGTTTTTATCGTTAAACCTTGCATAGATTATTTTAAACACATTTCTGCAAGGTACATGGCCGTGTTCCTCCCCTTTGTTTTAAATTTCCCATTTCATTACTAGAGATGACGTAGTAATCACCATGACTACATGGGTGGTTTGTAAACATCTCACCACCTCGCATACATTGCGATACGTCACTTCCGGTTTCTTGACTGAACCTGTGTCACTTCCGGTTTCCGGTTATGACGGCTGAAGGCTATTACAGGCAATCAGTGTGGTATAAGAGGGGGAACACAGCACATCTACACTGTGGCAGGACGGCCTCGCGGCGGGGTCAGTAAGACGCTTGACACGATGGGAAACTTTAAATACTAGTGGTTTATTAGCCACAACCAAAATAAGTACGGATGCACTGTCCCTTTAAGAAACTCTGAATCAGAAGTCTTCCTGGCCCTTTTCTTAGAAGAACCCACACAGATTAAAGCTTCCCATGATACAGAGCTGTCAACCTTTTTCTTATCTTCCGGGCTCTTTTCCAGCTTTTGTTCCTCACCATTTTCTTTAGCTTCCTCTTGATTTTCAACAGAACCAGCACTACCAGTAGAGGACATGGTAGTACTCTTTGCTTTTTCAACCTCATCTTCTTTGTCACTTTCAGAAGGCAGCCTTGCACGCTTTTTAGGGGTGACCATTTTTTTAAAAGAGGCCCATGGTGTAATGCCTTCCTTCTTTCTTTCTCCATCAGAAGTGGCCCCTTCACCTTGTGTTTCAACAGTCTGTGCTGTGTCTCCCATTACATTTTCTGTAGGAGAGGTCTCTATAGACTCATCAGGAGAAGAGGGCGAACTGTCTCCTCCATCTACCTCTGCAGGATCACGAGACTCCAATGAGACAGGTACTTGTTCTGTCACATACTCTGCCTTTGTCTCTTCTTCCTTCTTTCCTTTATGCTTCTTGCCTGAAAGCTTCTTTAACCCAGATCCAGTGAAAAGCTTCCCTAGAGGGCTACCTTGAAGCTTAGCCTTCTCTTGTGAAGACAGTAACTCCGCTTCAGTGGTGATGGCTTCTGGACCTTTCTCCATCAGTGTATTTTTAGTGTTGGTTTTCACCTCATTTATCTTTATAACTTCAATTTGGGTGAGGGTCTTATCAACCCTAAGTGCACCCCATGATGCCGCTCTATTACCGTCGGCAGACTCGTAGGCTTGGGCCTTTCTTTCTTGTCCCTTTAATTTACTCCGTTGGGAGTGTTGCTGGATAACCTGTGATGTCTTTCTCATCTTATTTTCCAACTGAGCGGTGTCCAACATAGCCACATGCTCAGTCTTTAGGGCCTCGAGTATCTCGTCCAGGTCACGCTTTTGTTTCTCCGCCAACTTGCGGCCAGCACGCTCAGATGCCAGGTCCTTCCTCAGGTCGTGAAGCTGTCCTTCTGCATATCTTTTTTCACTCAGTGCCGCTGCCAGTTCATCCTCTTTGGCGATGAGTCGCGACTCCACATCTCTTAGCAGATTCAGCGCAAGGCTTAAATCTGTTTCTTTTCCTCTATTTCTGACCTGCAATTGCCTGTGCTCCTCCCAGACCTTGTCCAGCTCCAGCTGCAGTCGGTCCCTCTCATTAGCCGTGTCGTCCAGAAGCCTGTGGGTATCAGCCATCTCAATTTCATAGCGCAATGTCAAGCAAGCCACCTGACGGACGGTTACCTCCTCCCTCTCGGCGAGTTGTATTTTGCGCTCAGCAATCTGCGTCTGCAGCTCTTCAATTTGATCCTGCAAATCCCCTCTCAGGGCCTTCACCTCTTCCCGGTGCTTGCTCTGGGCTTGCGTCAGCGCCGCCTTCATCTTTTGGAGCTCTGTAGTTTTTGTCGCCAGTATCGCCGCTGCTTCTGTTTTCCAGGCTTCTTTCTCCTTGGCATACTGACTCATGGAGATGGAGTTGCCTCTCTGCTTCTCCAGCTCTTGCTCCAGTCTCTGGACCTTTTCGCGCTCCCTCTCACACAGAATCACCTGGCTTTCAAGCTCCGCCACCAGCGATGCCCTTGTGGCGTACAGCGTGGCCCTCAGCTCCTCATGCTGTTCTGTGGGGACATACTGGGTACTCAGCCATTCCTGTAGCACTTGCTGCTTCTCCTTGGCCGCTTGCAGACTTGCATGTATCTCTTGCAGCTGGCTCTGCCATAGGTGCGCTGCTTGTGTGTGCTGCTCCAGGGAGACACGTTGCATCCTCTCTGCATTCTGCAGTGCTTCCTGCACCTCTAATTTTTCTTGCGCCAATTCCGCCTTCACTTTCTGCGCTTGGTGAAGCTTCTCAGTCCCATCACTGACCTCACCGGTCAGGTTTAAAACCTCTTCTTTCAGGTTTATATTCTCCATTTTCACAGTCTCTATATCCCTTAGGACCGTCTCATTGGCTTTCTTCAAAGTACCCAGCTCTGTTTTGAGCGCGCTAGCTTCTTGGTGAGAAACTTCTAAGTCTTTGATGAAGTTTTGCACATCTCTCTGGGACATCTGATAGCACAGTCTCCAGTCAGGACTTGTTCTCTCTGATTCCATGTTAGCAATTGCGGTGTTGGCTTTATTCTAGCTTGTCGTCAGCTCCTTCAACTCACTCCGCAAGAGTTGCTCTGTTTTCTTAAAAGCCGCATACTCTTGTATAGCTGGGAGTACACACCTCTGTACCTCTGCATTAGCTTCTCGCTCCCTATTCAATTGTTTCTGCAAGACATCATAATCACGCTGGGCAGTTTGGAGTGCAGAAATTAAGGCCTCTTTTCCCTGGATCAAGGATTCAGCTTCCCTTTGCTCCTCCTTTTCCTTTGCCACCGTTCCTGTGACAATTCTGCCCATTACTCCGGTCTGCAGCACATCTCGGTGGCTTGCTGACGCTTGTTGTCCTGATATCGCAGGCTCAAGTGGTTCGGTCACTTCCTCTGTAACTTGAGAAATATTTTTATTTTTCTTCTTTCTCTTTGTTTTATTAGTTCCAGAGACATCAGTGGTACTGGGCACACACACACTGGACACTTTTGCAGCTTCCATCTGCGGGTTCGTCCCTCTTCTCGGGGCCACATATGCGTCGTCATCATAATCATCATATGGCCTGAAGGGACACTGTTTTGTATGGTTATGTACATTGCAAAACTGACAAATGACGGCGGCCAATTTAAAACCCCGTTTTTTTTTTTGTTTTGTTTTCTTCACACCCGACGAGGCAGACTTTGCACAACACACGTAACTTGTATGGGCTTTACAATCTTTGAACCTTCTGGGTTCTTCTTAGGGCAACATCTTTGCCAAAATTAATTTTCACTTTCTTTTTTACCAGACAGGGCAAACTTTGCTCACAGCACTCCTTTCATACCCGACGGGGCAAAATTTACACTCAGCGCTTGCTAGCTGTAACTTCCATGCTTCAGCAAAAAATCATTTTTTTTTTCCGCTTGAGTTCAGTGTCTCAACACATCTTCATCTACTGACCCCCAGAGGCGTTGCATCCCACCGCTGCCACCACCTGTGGCAGGACGGCCTCGCGGCGGGGTCAGTAAGACGCTTGACACGATGGGAAACTTTAAACACTAGTGGTTTATTAGCCACAACCAAAATAATTACGGGTGCACTGTCCCTTTAAGAAACTACTTTCTTGCAAATTAAAGCCTAGTCCCGTTAGGGACACTAACTCACTTCTTGAGCCCTTACTAACAGGACAGCCAGCTAATCTGGTCATGCCCAAAACATGCTACACAAACGATAACCAATAAGCATAATAAGAATAAAGTCTTATCTGTTTCAGCTCCAAACAGCAAACAGGAACACGCTTCCGGGGAGCAGGCTGTGTCCAGCCTCGCAGCAATGTTTATCTTTATCCTGGGTTGGGGTCCCAGCTGGTCCCAGCAGCAAAGCTCCTCGCAGGACTGGGGACCAGAGCAGCAGCTGCTACGGCTTCCAAGCCGGGAGAGTTCTCTCCACCTTCCTGTGGAAAAACAAGCTCCCTGTGTGTGTGTCACTTCCTGCTTTTAAACCTGCAGTCTCTCAGGCCTCCTGCTTAATTAGGCTGCAGGTGTGCTTCCTTCTGTCTGAGGAGATTAACACTCTGTGAACTGGCTGCAGCGTCTCTCCATTCACTATTCCAGCCTACTGAGTCAGTGACTCTGTCACATATCCCTCTCCCCAGCGAAACATTGTCCTGTGGAGCGGCCCGTGCACCATTCCCGTGCACCAGCATTTTTGGCGAAAATGTCTGACGTCGGCCCTTCCCTCCCCCCTTTTTTTTTCTTGCCTTCCAATTTAGGCATTTTCTTTTTTGGGTAATTACCAGGCCATCTGGGCCTGAACACTCATCCTTCTCTACCTCTTTCTCTTGTGCCGTCCTGAGTCTAGGGTTGAAGCTCCGCCTTTGTTGTGTCCCCTTTTGCACATGTCCCCAAGCCTCCTGCTGTCTATCAGCTATCTCTGCCTTCTTCCTCTTGGGCTCAGAGTCTCCCTTACCCTGTAGAAGAGCCAAGACCTCAGTTAGCTCATAGTATTCACTCACCAGTGCTTGTCCTGCTTCTCACTCTGTTTTTTGACCTTCCTCAAAGGTTTTTTGTACTTCTTCATCTGAATCAGAAGTCTTCCTGGCCCTTTTCTTAGAAGAACCCACACAGATTAAAGCTTCCCATGATACAGAGCTGTCAACCTTTTTCTTATCTTCCGGGCTCTTTTCCAGCTTTTGTTCCTCACCATTTTCTTTAGCTTCCTCTTGATTTTCAACAGAACCAGCACTACCAGTAGAGGACATGGTAGGCTCTGTGTGTGTCACTTCCTGCTTTTAACCTGCAGTCTCTCAGGCCTCCTGCTAATTAGGCTGCAGGTGTGCTCCTTCTGTCTGAGGAGATTAACACTCTGTGAACTGGCTGCAGCGTCTCTCATTCACTATTCCAGCCTACTGAGTCAGTGACTCTGTCACATATCCCTCTCCCCAGCGAAACATTGTCCTGTGAGCGGCCCGTGCACCATTCCCGTGCACCAGCATTTTTGGTGAAAATGTCTGACACTCGCCTCTCCCTCCCCCTNNNNTTTTTTTTTCTTGCCTTCCAATTTAGGCATTTTCTTTTTTTGGTAATTACCAGGCCATCTGGGCCTGAACACTCATCCTTCTCTACCTCTTTCTCTTGTGCCGTCCTGAGTCTAGGGTTGAAGCTCCGCCTTTGTTGTGTCCCCTTTTGCAAATGTCCCCAAGCCTCCTGCTGTCTATCAGCTATCTCTGCCTTCTTCCTCTTGGGCTCAGAGTCTCCCTTACCCTGTAGAAGAGCCAAGACCTCAGTTAGCTCATAGTATTCACTCACCAGTGCTTGTCCTGCTTCTCCCTCTGTTTTTTGACCTTCCTCAAAGGTTTTTTGTACTTCTTCATCTGAATCAGAAGTCTTCCTGGCCCTTTTCTTAGAAGAACCCACACAGATTAAAGCTTCCCATGATACAGAGCTGTCAGCCTTTTTCTTATCTTCCGGGCTCTTTTCCAGCTTTTGTTCCTCACCATTTTCTTTAGCTTCCTCTTGATTTTCAACAGAATCAGCACTACCAGTAGAGGACATGGTAGCACTCTTTGCTTTTTCAACCTCATCTTCTTTGTCACTTTCAGAAGGCAGCTTTGCACGCTTTTTAGGGGTGACCATTTTTTTAAAAGAGGCCCATGGTGTAATGCCTTCCTTCTTTCTTTCTCCATCAGAAGTGGCCCCTTCACCTTCTGTTTCAACAGTCTGTGCTGTGTCTCCCATTACATTTTCTGTAGGAGAGGTCTCTATAGACTCATCAGGAGAAGAGCGAACTGTCTCCTCCATCTACCTCTGCAGGATCACGAGACTCCAATAAGACAGGTACTTGTTCTGTCACATACTCTGCCTTTGTCTCTTCTTCCTTCTTTCCTTTATGCTTCTTGCCTGAAAGCTTCTTTAAACCAGATCCAGTGAAGGGCTACCTTGAAGCTTAGCCTTCTCTTGTGAAGACAGTAACTCCGCTTCAGTGGTGATGGCTTCTGGACCTTTCTCAATCAGCGTATTTTTAGTGTTGGTTTTCACCTCATTTATCTTTATAACTTCAATTTGGGTGGGGTCTCATCAACCCTAAGTGCACCCCATGATGCCGCTCTATTACCGTCGGCAGACTCGTAGGCTTGGGCCTTTCTTTCTTGTCCCTTTAATTTACTCCGTTAGGAGTGTTGCTGGATAACCTGTGATGTCTTTCTCATCTTATTTTCCAACTGAGCGGTGTCCAACATAGCCACATGCTCAGTCTTTAGGGCCTCGAGTATCTCGTCCAGGTCACGCTTTTGTTTCTCCGCCAACTTGCGGCCAGCACGCTCAGACTCCAGGTCCTTCCTCAGGTCAGAAGCTGTCCTTCTGCATATCTTTTTTCACTCAGTGCCGCTGCCAGTTCATCCTCTTTGGCGTTGAGTCGCGACTCCACATCTCTTAGCAGGTTCAGCGCAAGGCTTAAATCTGTTTCTTTTCCTCTATTTCTGACCTGCAATTGCCTGTGCTCCTCCCAGACCTTGTCCAGCTCCAGCTGCAGTCGGTCCCTCTCATTAGCCATGTCGTCCAGCAGCCTGTGGGTATCAGCCATCTCGATTTCATAGCGCAATGTCAGGCAAGCCACCTGACGGACGGTCACCTCCTCCCTCTCGGCGAGTTGTATTTTGCGCTCAGCAATCTGCGTCTGCAGCTCTTCAATTTGATCCTGCAAATCCCCTCTCAGGGCCTTCACCTCTTCCCGGTGCTTGCTCTGGGCTTGCGTCAGCGCCACCTTCATCTTTTGGAGCTCTGTAGTTTTTGTCGCCAGTATCGCCGCTGCTTCTGTTTTCCAGGCTTGTTTCTCCTTGGCATACTGACTCATGGAGATGGAGTTGCCTCTCTGCTTCTCCAGCTCTTGCTCCAGTCTCTGGACCTTTTCGCGCTCCCTCTCACACAGAATCACCTGGCTTTCAAGCTCCGCCCCAGCGATGCTCTTGTGGCGTACAGCGTGGCCCTCAGCTCCTCATGCTGTTCTGTGGGGACATACTGGGTACTCAGCCGTTCCTGTAGCACTTGCTGCTTCTCCTTGGCCGCTTGCAGACTTGCATGTAGCTCTTGCAGCTGGCTCTGCCATAGGTGCGCTGCTTGTGTGTGCTGCTCCAGGGAGACACGTTGCATCCTCTCTGCATTCTGCAGTGCTTCCTGCATCTCTAATTTTTCTTGCGCCAATTGCGCCTTCACTTTCTGCGCTTGGTGAAGCTTCTCAGTCCCATCACTGACCTGAACGGTCAGGTTTAAAACCTCTTCTTTCAGGTTTATATTCTCCATTTTCACAGTCTCTATATCCCTTAGGACCGTCTCATTGGCTTTCTTCAAAGTACCCAGCTCTGTTTTGAGCATGCTAGCTTCTTGGTGAGAAACTTCTAAGTCTTTGATGAAGTTTTGCACATCTCTCTGGGACATCTGATAGCACAGTCTCCAGTCAGGACTTGTTCTCTCTGATTCCATGTTAGCAATTGCGGTGTTAGCTTTATTCAAGCTTGTCGTCAGCTCCTCCAACTCACTCCGCAAGAGTTGCTCTGTTTTCTTTAAAGCCGCATACTCTTGAATAGCTGGGAGTATACACCTCTGTACCTCGGCATTAGCTTCTCGCTCCCTATTCAATTGTTTCTGCAAGACATCATAATCACGCTGGGCAGTTTGGAGTGCAGAAATTAAGGCCTCTTTTCCCTGGATCAAGGATTCAGCTTCCCTTTGCTCCTCCTTTTCCTTTGCCACCGTTCCTGTGACAATTCTGCCCATCACTCCGGTCTGCAGCACATCTCGGTGGCTTGCTGACGCCTGTTGTCCTGATATCGCAGGCTCAAGTGGTTCGGTCACTTCCTCTGTGACTTGAGAAATATTTTTATTTTTCTTCTTTCTCTTTGTTTTATTAGTTCCAGAGACATAAGTGGTACTGGTCACACACACACTGGACACTTTTGCAGCTTTCATCTGCGGGTACGTATCTCTTCTCGGGGCCACATATGCGTCGTCATCATAATCATCATTTGGCCTGAAGGGACACTGTTTTGTATGGTTATGTACATTGCAAAACTGACACATGACGGCGGCCATTTTAAAACCCCGTTTTTTTTGGTTGGTTTTTTTTCACACCCGACGAGGCAGATTTTGCACAACACACGTAAGTTGTACTTGCTTTACAATATTTGAACCTTCTGGGTTCTTCTTAGGGCAACTTCTTTGCAAAAATTCATTTTCACTTTCTTTTTTTACCAGACAGGTCAAATTTTACATACAGCACTTGCTAGCTGCAAATTCACTCGCTTCAGCAAAAGGTATTAGCTTTACACAGCAATCCTTTCATACCCGACGGGGCAAAATTTACACTCAGCGCTTGCTTGCTAGCTGTAACTTCCATGCTTCAGGAAAAATCATTTTTTTTTTTTCCGCTTGAGTTCAGTGTCTCAACACATCTTCATCTACTGACCCCCAGAGGCGTAGCATCCCACTTCTGACACCACCTGTGACAGGACGGCCTCGCGGCGGGGTCAGTAAGACGCTTGACACGATGGGAAACTTTAAACACTAGTGATTTGTTAGCCACAACCAAAATAAGTACGGATGCACTGTCCCTTTAAGAAACTACTTTCTTGCAAATTAAAGCCTAGTCCCGTTAGGGACACTAACTCACTTCTTGAGCCCTTACTAACAGGACAGCCAGCTAATCTGGTCATGCCCAAAACATGCTACACAAACGATAACCAATAAGCATAATAAGAATAAAGTCTTATCTGTTTCAGCTCCAAACAGCAAACAGGAACACGGTTCCGGGGAGCAGGCTGTGTCCAGCCTCGCAGCAATGTTTATCTTTATCCTGGGTTGGGGTCCCAGCTGGTCCCAGCAGCAAAGCTCCTCGCAGGACTGGGGACCAGAGCAGCAGCAGCTGCTACGGCTTCCAAGCCGGGAGAGTTCTCTCCACCTTCCTGTGAAAAAACAAGCTCTCTGTGTGTGTGTCACTTCCTGCTTTTAAACCTGCAGTCTCTCAGGCCTCCTGCTTAATTAGGCTGCAGGTGTGCTTCCTTCTGTCTGAGGAGATTAACACTCTGTGAACTGGCTGCAGCGTCTCTCCATTCACTATTCCAGCCTACTGAGTCAGTGACTCTGTCACAACACTCACTCTCTGACGAAGCGCCAAACACAGGCGTGAAATGCGTAAGAGGAGGAGATCTTGCACCCATACCTGTCTGCACCTGTCTGCACCTGTCTGCACCTGTCTGCACCATGACGTGCCAATAAAGAAAACTTTTATCTTCATCACTGCTGTCCTGTGGAGTCCTGTCGCTCGCTGTGCTCTGCACTACCGCATTCTGTGGCTACCAGAATATCTACTTTACCCAGCAGAAGCACGCATATCGAGGAGGAAAACGGGCATGGTTCCTGTGAGTCTTTTGCATTATTGCATTACTGGGAGGTACTATACAGGTGACTTTAGGCGGTCTGAGACTGTGCCCTTATTGGGAGTGATGTGGTAGGGTTTATATATCTCTGCCTACAACACTCACCAGGGCTATATACATACATGTCTCTTACTGTATATACGCCAACCTGCATACCCCAGCACTCACTCGTGTATATAACCTACCGTTGATTAACGCTCTTCAATCAAGATTGTTTATATATTGTCATCAAACCTGGTCATTTGTAGCACTATACTAGAACATTGTTCTTTTACCCTACAACATTCCAGGATACACTGTTTTTAAGTTAAGCCGTGCTTGCTTTATTCATTGTACCAACGCCAGAAGAAGAAATCAGTGTATCTCGAAAGCTAATTTAGCCCTGTCTGACCATTAAATACACCATATTCCTATATATCATCCACTAATGGTCATATTTACTAAGCAAGCAATTCTATTCCATAAGATACCTTCCAGCCTGGCTAAGTAAATATGGCCCCTTAAAGCACATACAAGTGAAGGTGCTGATATTTAGGTTATTAGTTTTTATTAAACTAGTAGTTAAAACTCAATGGGCTTGCTGTGCAGTGATATTGTTTTATAGGAGATGGATTTTCATGTTAACATAGGTCAAGACAAGCAAAATACAATGGCCCACATTTACTAAACAATCTTCTGCTTAAAATAACTTCAGAAGCTCGGACGAAACCTCGGACGCATGTTTCCCCTCCTGCTTCTGCTATTTAGATACTCTTCAGAAATATTCCCATATTAGAAACTCCTTCATAAGCGACCTCTTTACTAGAGCTGGGCCAACTTTTCATCAAAGTTTGAATTCACTGCGAAAATTGCAGGGACATTCTGCAATGTCCAATTTTGCTCAATTCAGATTAAAAAATAAGTTTGGTCCCTCTAACTTTACAAACATGCACAAGCAATTTAATCTTTCACACTAGAGAGTTTGAGGGCAGAAAGAGGGTTTGAAGAGAAAGAAAGAATTTGAGGGGAGAGAGAAAGCTTGAAAAGAGTAATAGAGCTTGAGGAGAGAGAGTAGGAGAGAGAAAATTGGTGGAGAAAGTGGAAGTTCAAGGAGAGAAAGAGTTCTAGGAAAGACAGAGAGGCAGGAGAGTTTGAGGAGAGAGAATTGAGAACGAGAGGGAGTTTGATGAGAGAGAGTTTGAGGAGAGAGTTGAAAGAGCGAGAAAGTGAGAGAACGAGGGTACCGAGAGTGATACCAAAACCGAAATAGATAACAGCACTCCTAGATAGGGGAAGTGTGGTTGGGGCACTAGGGGAGGAAGTATATATAAGAACAGAGAACTGATATCTACTGCATCCAGGTGAAGGCAGAGAGCCAGAAAGTCCCCAGATTGCATGCACTCATTTCCATACACAAGAATAATATAGTGTAACTGCACAATTGCAGGGGGTTCTGTATGATGGGTGAGGGACAAATGTAATAAATAATCTTATAACAACAGATACCACAGACAAACTCAATCGAGAAATGATAGGTCTTAAAACTGTTTATTAATATATCAAACATAAAATAAATGGGGTGATATTGACAGCTATAAGCAGTGACATTACTGTTAAGCAATACAAAGGGGGAATCATCAGCAATGGGCGTGGTGACTGATTGTTGTGTATTGAGAGGAATCCTACAATGAGGGTAGGTGAATTGATCTATGTGCAACAGTGATTTGTGTGCCAGTCTGGAATGGACATAGTGTATACACTGGTTAGTATCAAGGAGAGGATTCATCTAGTGTATCTCTGGGAGATAGCTAGAGATAAAGTTACAGTCTGGAGTTGGCTATAATATGCATTCTGTATACGTGACAGACAAGAGAAATAATCCCTCTCCCGTGCAACACATTTAGGGAGCACATATACCAGGCTACTCTGGGACTAATCTCTACCCAATTCCTGCTGTACTTTCCACCAGGGCCACACAGGTTTTACTGCCTGTCATACTAATTGCAATGAACTATTATCCCATTACATTACCATTCATGCAGGGCTAATAGGGTCTAGCTATCCTTGGAAAGGTTAACTGACCAGCTCGACTGCCCCTCATTTTGATTATCAGGGGTTCACATACCAGTGAAAAGAAAAACTGCCATGCGCTCCAGGGTATAGGAAAAGAATATATATATATAAAACGTGGGGTCCCACAATTGGAGAAGGGGCTCAAATGGAAGTAAGCACTGAATATTCCAAACCAAGGAGGTGGGGTGGGGAAGAAAAAAAATTAAAGTCCTCTAATCCCCACTTAAAACACCCTCTGCTGTCCTCCTTAGGACTAAATGATGGGCAAAGTGCAGCTGGCTTGACAGAAGCAGAGATAAGCTATGTGGCTAGAGCTGCAAAAGAAAAAACACACTATCTGCTAGTACTGACATATGCCACAAAGAACTGTGCTGCGTGCTGGAATGGCTCTCACTTGCAGAGATGAAATCTCCCCTTTCAGTAACAGGCTGGGCTGATCTGCCTCACAAACACACAGCACTGGGCTCCTGCTGACGTCCTTCTCCATGCACAGATGCTCCACAGGGAACTCCCTCTGTCAGCCAGAAAAGCTCTTGCTTATGAGCTACACCTGCACACTGCATCCACTGCTCCACAGCACTCCACACCAGGGTTCCTGCTGCTGATCTCCCACAGCATCAGGTCATGTTGCACGTCTGCACACCTGTGGTATAGGCACCTCCCTCCTCCCTGTAAGGGTGCCTCCAGAGGCCATGGCCAAAGCCAAATCGAATAGAAAAAACAGTCTCCAGGGCACTCCTAAGACAAATAGGATCCCAACTGAATGAATAATAAACGCTGGTCTCAAAAAATTGAATGAAGTGAAAAAATAATTTATTGCAACATACTGTAGGTGAACAATAAAAAATACCTCCTTAGGAGGTGCTGTAGCTTTTGACTTCAACACTGTGCGTTTGACTGTACATGGTTCATTTGTGTGGTTTTTATGTATTTGGGGTTTCGGGGGTCAAATTATTATGATGACTTGCCTGTTGAAAATATGTCATGTCTTTGAACTACAATACAGCTAATCCTTCATGCAGCTTTAGCCCCCTCCCCCCCCGCAGACACACAAAGGGCTCGCTCAAGGATTACAACCACTTATCGACACATCTCCAGAACCATTCCGTTTCTAAAGCTTGTCATTGTGCTTTTCAACCTCTCTCACACCATTCGTTAATTTTCCTATTGTTGGCTTTCCCTTATGTTAATCTGATTATGTAACCAATTATTTAAAAGGTAACAAATTATTAAAACTGTATGTCTTCTTGACACACACACACACATTCACAGTGAATTTAAAGTTCAAAGAAATAAAATCTTAATGTAATTAACTATGTATTTTATTTTATCCGGAAAGAAAAATACAAATAATCATTGAGAGAGGGGGGGGGGGGTGAAAATAGAGGGCCAGTGGATAATCATAAATAATGCACATTGATAATAATAAAAACAGTAATACAAATTTTCCGTCTTTATCTTCTTCCTCATTCTGTGTAGTTCATTGAGAGAGGGGAGGTTTTGTGTAAATCATGACTGCAGTTTAGATACACTTAACTGTACACACAGTTCACAAGCTTTACACGTGATACCCCTCCTCTCCCACAGTACATCCTTTTTTTCTGAAAAGACAAGAAAAGAAAAAATTAGTGCAGTTATGTGCATACTGTATTATGGCATTGTGTACTGTATAGCTACTCCATATTGGACTACAGTATGCAGTTAGTACTGTCAAACTAGTCTATACTGGAACTACTGTATACTGTAGCTACTGTTAAATACTTTGTAACCAGGTGGCTAGTGCTGCTCTCTCAGGAAAGAAAAAATCTGTGCAATACTTACCTGTATCATACTGTACTTACAGTACCATACGACAGTACAGTACTATACCATACTACCTTCCTGATGCATGCTATGCGCGATCACAATGGGCAACACAGTCGCAATATGGTCAATATATTTATTGCATCGTTCCACGGTGAGTACATCTTTCCAAAAACTCATTATGCCTTGCGCCAACTCATCCTTTTTGGAGGGTTTCACGACTTTTCGGATATGGTCCTTCAACTGATGCCAGACCATTTCGATCGGATTGAAGTCTGGCATGATTCCTATAACAAGAAAATAAAAGTGCTCAAAAAACTGCACACTAGTACAGTACAGTGCATAAGGCAAAAGCGTGTGACTTATTTTACCTTCAAAGATGACAATGCATCCTGGTCCACGCCTAGAGATGGTACCCCACACATGCATCTTCACTGGGTGTTTTGGACGCGACTTCATAGATATGCGACCTTTTTTGTGGAATGCAAAGGTGGCAAATCTCTCCAGCGATACAGTAGACCCGTCAGTGTAGGTGCAATCCTGGAAAGTTTTTCCACTGTCGATCCATGCCTAGGCCTGGACCACTCTCTTGATCTTGTTAACGTCCCTTATCATAGGGTACGCTCTGTAATGACAAGGAATAATTTTATAGGTACAGTACAGTTTCTTAAACAACACTTTTACCTCCTGTACTGTCCAGTACTAACCTCACACGTCTATATTTCCATCCAATTCTGCGTCTCATCTTCTTTATGCTGGTCTCGGATACAGTGAGATTGTGATTTTGCAGCAGAGTGTATTTGGCCCTTAAGGCATTCTTCTCATCATTCTCTTCACTTATTTTGTCGACCAGAAGAGTTGTCTCCCTACAGTGTACAGAAAAACAACAATCCGGTAAGTTACAGTGCAGTAGGCCACAAGTACAGCACATCATTTACAGTAAACAATTATAGATGCAGCAATATAAACAATAATAGATATACTGTATTATATACTGTAGTTATATAAATATACCGAAATAACTATAAAATTAGATAGATCTAAACTAATAAGTTATATTAATATGCAGAATATAAAACACATAATAGATTTTTTTTTTATACTGTATTTATACTGAGTTATATAAATATACGAAACTAATATAAAAATTAGATAGATCTATACTATATAGTTATATTAAAATGCAGCAATATAAACAATAATAGATATACTGTATTATATAGTTATATAAATATACATACGCGTTAGTTACCGATGGTGTCCTCGTGCGTTGTTTGTTTTTTCCATGTGCATAATAGCACACGGTTGTTGATGGCATAACGATGCCAGAAGCAGCTAACCAGCGTTGGATATCTGCAATTCGTTGTCCGCTCATGTACATCTGAATTCTCATGCTGAGATCCTTTGAAATCTTTTTAACAGGCATTGCTGCGAGTAGAAAGAAATACACGCACAAGAATGTATACTCGATGTTTAGTCGATGTGTATTCAATGTGCAGTGAATCCACATAATGACTCACATTAGAGTATGCCCACTTTTAACACCTGTCCCTCGTTGCCATGTATAAAAGGTTACACACTTTGCATAGCCCACCACTTGATGATCTGTATCTGAACTTGCCCTTGTCCAGATACTGCATTGTACCATCTGCTTCCATGGATCAACCCCGATTCTACGGACGCAGGAAGCCTCTGTCGTGCCTATCACAAAGAAAAAGCAAAAGACGGCAACCGTTTCCAAGCAAAGGCCAAAGCGACAGGCTAAGGCTAATAAAGAAAATATTCTGCTGACCCCAAAGGCTAAGGGTTTTAATACACGTAAGCCTTATTATGTCAAGAAGAAATTCGGTGATGTGCACTCAAGGCAAAACAAATGGCAGCCAACCCATCGAACCCGCAGGCCACTTCCTCGATTACGCTTCGACGTCTCTGCCCCTGCTCTCCCAGAAATCTACAGCCCATCTTCTCCACTACTCGTCCACGATGCTGCCGCTGGTCTCCCGGAAATCCACGGGTCACTTTCTCCATTATGCTTAGACGACTCTGCCGCTTCTCGCCCGAAAATCCACAGGTCACTTTCTCCATCCCTATTCGACGATGCTGCCGCTTCTCTCCAGGGAACCACATCTCATCCTCCGTAGCACCCGTCCACCCAGATGTCCATAGCACCCCATGCACAATAACCAGCTCGTTAGACCGCATGCTGAATGGGTTAAGTGTCGATATCACCGGGAACTCTACTATGCTGTAAAGATAGATCTTCTTTTAGAGACCATGCTAAATATGGATCAACGGATCGAGAAGATGGACCAACGGATGGAGAAGATGGATCAACTGATGGAGAAGATGGATCAACGGATGGAGAAAATGGATCAACGGATGGAGAAGATGGATCAACGGATGGAGAAGATAGAAACTGAAATAGCAGGGATACATTATTTGCTTGGTGTTCATGCCCCTGTATCCCCGACGCCGAAGCAGGAGGGTGGCATGGATGTGATGAATGGGACCTTCGACCACCTTCCAATACCAAGCGCAACCCCTCCACCAGAAGAATTTGTGTACATGTATGCCGGGTGACGAGGAGGATAACATGACAACCCCGTCAAGACCACACCAGGAGACAACACGGCGACCAAGACAGGAGGAAAGCTTCCTCCCAGACAACCTACCCTCACCCGCCACCACAAGCACACCCGCTCCCAGAATCCAACCTACATACACTTGCATCGATACGGTGCCCGACATCATCCTGCACGAGCTGCCACCGGCACTCAGGGAGAAGTATAGGGTGATGAGTGCTGGTTTACCCCAGAAGTATGGCGTGTTAATTTTTTTTTTTTTTTTCAACTTCAATTTTCTTTATTGGGGATACATATTCTGACAATATATCACAGCCCATTGCATTCCCATCCCCCAACATCTTATTTTCTTATTCTCTTTAATAACAGCTGTCCCTTATTAAGGCTACTTTGTTTTATGACAGGGACAGTACATAAAAGACATACAGGACAAACCGGACATCGGACAAGAGGGGGGGGAGGGGGGGGGGGGGGAGGGGTCTGGCCCAGAAGATTCTGCCGTCGAGGGGTCCGCTTATGCGTTTCGTCGCCTTTTCCGTGGAGGTAGTTCTGTTTGCAAACCTGTTTCTAGTGCTAGATAATCACCTTGACGTTGAACAGTAGGGTCGTCGGGTTGTTAATTGTTACTTAGGGGGCTGTCTTCTAACTGTACGTCTCTATGTGTCTATTGGCTTCTGCCCTCCAAAGGAGAACGCGTTCTCGAGTATTATAGCAGAATTGCGGTGGTGTCCACCCCGGGGATGTCCGCCTGTGCTTGCCATGGTGACCAGACTTTCAGGAAATTTGTGCCGGTGTCATTAACCAAACTCGTTAATTGTTCCATCCGACAAACGAGCCAAATTCGATTCCGAATCTTTGGGATAACTGGAATTGCTGTCTGCTTCCATAATGCAGCAATCTCGCACCTGGTGGCAATTGCGAAATGCGTTATTAATTTGTGTGTCGCATTTGGCATACCCTGGATCCGTCTGCCCAGTAGGAACAACCACGGGTCCAGGGGGATCTCCCAACCGAGAATCCGCTGTAACCAATCTCTAATCTGTTCCCAAATCGGGGCCACCTTAGCGCAAGACCACAGCATGTGTTGCAGGTCGGCCGTCTCCCCGCACCGTTTTGGGCAGAGCGGGGAGTAGCCCTTAACAAATTTAGCCAATCTAGTTGGGGTGTAGTACCACCGCATCAGGACCTTATACGCGTTCTCCTTTAGTGTGGTACAGATGGAGCTTTTAGCCGCTGCTTGTATGATCTGCTCCCACTCCTCGTCCTCTAATGTCTCCCCTAGGTCTGTCTCCCACTGTCGCATGTAGCTTGGCCGGGTCTCGCTTGTCAATTTTGGACAGACCACTTCCCCATACATCCTAGATGTGAGTCCCCTTGTGTCCGTATCTCTGGAGCACAGCTGCTCAAAATTAGTGCGTTTTGGTCTAATTGCAGTTTTGTTATAGAAATCCCTGATCTGAAGGTACTTAAAAAATTCTGTTTGTGGGATATTTTTTGCGGATTTAATTTGTTCAAATGATTGTATACTTATCCTGTCCCTCAGATCATTCAGTCGGATAATGCCCGCCTGCATCCAATATTTCATATTCTTACTGGCTAGGCCCGGAGCGAAGTCTGGGTTGCCGATGATTGGCGTCATAAGAGATGCCTTTGTAGTTAAGTTACAACTAAATTTGGAGGCCTCCCACACTCGAATAGAGTTGGCAATGGTCTGTAGTGGTGTGCTGATCTGGCGCGCCCTTGCCTTGGGCAGCCAGATCAGTGTTTGGATATCAATCGGCGCACAACATTTTTTCTCCAACTCTACCCATCTTCTAAGGCTTGGGTCTGTGTGCCATTGGAGAATTTGGGCTAATTGAGCCGCTTTGTAATAAGCGAACAAACAAGGTACCGCTAGGCCTCCCCTGGTTGTGGGTCTTGTCAGGATACCCTTAGCAATTCGTGGGTTTTTCTTATTCCAGATGAATTTCATTATTGCTGACTGGAGGGAGAGGATGTCCGAATGCACCAATGGTATGGGTAGGCTTTGGAAAAGATATAACATCCTTGGGAAGAGATTCATCTTCACGCTTTGTATCCTTCCAATCCAAGAGATGCCCCCCTTTGCCCATATTCTGAGATCCTCTCTCAGCGTCTTTATTAACCTGGGAAAGTTTGCTTTATATAGAGTTTTGTAGTCCCGTGTAAGATATACCCCTAAATATTTGATTGCGGAGGGTTGCCATTTGAAATTGAAGTTAAGATCAATCAGTTTTTCGACTTCTTTGGGAAGATTTATATTGAGGGCTTCTGATTTAGACTGATTAATCTTAAAGCCGGAGACATGATTAAATTTGTTCAGGATTTCAAAAACATTAGGAAGGGACGTGAGCGGTTTAGATAATGTTAGAATGACATCATCTGCATACAGGGCGGCCTTGAACTCATGCTCCCCAGTTGAGATTCCCGAGATGTCAGGGCTATTTCGTATATGGGCTGCCAGGGGCTCTACACATAGCGCAAACAGTAGCGGCGAAAGTGGACATCCCTGTCTCGTTCCACTTTTTATGTGGAATTGCTCAGAGGGAAAACCCTGGTGCCTCACTCTCGCCGTAGGGCTCTCATACAATGCCATGATGGCCCGTATGAGACGTCCCCCAAAGCCAAACGCCCCAAGCGTCGCTGATAAGTAGGGCCAGTCTATTCTATCGAAGGCTTTCTCCGCGTCTAGACTCAACACCATAGAGTGTATATTTTTCTTTTGGGCCAGATCAATCAAGTCTATGATTCTTCTGGTGTTGTCTGCCGCTTGCCTTCCTCCGATAAACCCTACTTGATCCGTGTGAATTAACCTGGGAAGGACATTACCCACCCTGTTCGCTATAAGTTTAGAGTAGATTTTGATGTCCGAATTGATCAGTGAAATGGGCCGGTAGCTCTTACAGTCTGCCGGGTCCTTTCCAGGTTTGTGGATCACCGAGATAGACGCCTGGAGCATCTGTGCTGGGAAGGAGTCCCCCCCTAGTATACCATTAAACAGTTTTAGCATATGTGGGGCTAGAATTTTAATATATTTCTTATAATATAGATTAGAGAAGCCATCGGGCCCCGGTGCTTTGGCCGGTTTTAATGCTTTGATGACTTCTTTGAGTTCTTTCAGGGTAAAGTCCGCCTGTAGTGCCTCCCGCTCTGCCCTTGCCAAGGTTGGTAAATTTGCCTCTTTCAGGAAAGTGGACAATAGGTCCCTCATTTTCCTGCTGTGGGTGACCTTGTCCCCATTATAGAGTTTTTCATAGTAGGCTTTAAATTGCTCCACTATTTTCCCAGGTATGGAGGTAAGGTCTCCCTGTTGGTTTCGAATTGCGTGAATAGCGTTATTTGGAAGCTTCTTTTTTAGCTTATTGGCAAGTAGTGTATCAGGTTTGTTCGCTTTTTCATAGAATTTCCGGTTAGACCAAGCCATTTCCTTCTCAGCCTGGGAGGTGAGGAGGAGGTTGAGTTTAATTTTAGTGTCTAATAGTTGTTTGAGTATATGTGCCTGTTTATTAGCTTTGTGCAGGGTAGAGAGTTCTGCGATTTGTGTTTCTAGGGCCTTAGTTTTTTTCTCTCTTTCCCTTTTTCGTTTGGCTGCCAAATTCATCAATGTCCCCCTGAGAGTCGCCTTATGAGCTTCCCATAATGTAGCTTGTGATGCTACACTACCCTCATTCTCCTCAAAGTATTCCTGAATTCTAGCTCCTACTTCTCTTCCGAGATCCGGGATCTTTAACAGGATCTCATTTAGTTTCCAGTTCGCTCTAGGTCTATCCAGCGGAATTAGTGTGCACCGCAGCTCTATTGGTGCATGGTCTGACCATGAAATATCATGGATCTCTGTGCGAGAGACCCCAGGGACCATACCGTTAGACACGAGGAAGTAGTCTATCCTACTGTATGAGTTATGTGGGTGAGAGTAGAAAGTATACTCTCGTTCTCCTTGATGTAGTTCTCTCCATATGTCAATTAGTTGACAATTGGCTATCCCGTTAGTTAGAGTTAATACGTCCTGTCTATGTGGTTTGTTAGTGGTCGAGCAACGGTCTAGACTAGGGTTAAGGACTCTGTTCCAGTCGCCTGCCAGTATGATATTGCCTTTTGCAACTTTACTTAGTTTAATGAAGAAGCTATTGAAAAAGGATGTGGCGTTATCATTTGGGGCGTATACAGTAGCGAATGTTATTGGAGCTTCTCGGATGAAACCCGTGATGATCAGGAACCTCCCTTCTTTGTCCTGGTATGTTTTGTCATGTCTATATGGGATATGATTATGAATTAGGATGGCGACCCCTCTTTTTTTAACTTGATCTGATGCTAGGAAATGGGTTCGGAAATTTTTATCAAAATACTTGGGGAAGTTAGTTTGGGAGAAATGTGTCTCTTGTAAGAAGAGTACTTCTGCGCCCTTACGTCTATAGTCTCTAAATGCTACTCGCCTTTTCGCCGGGCTATTCAGGCCCTTAACATTATGGGATATTAGAACTATATCCTTACTCATGAGCAGAGCTGTGCTGTTCCGGCTGTCGTAGTTGTTCTCTGCCGCCTCTGGCAAGGCCACTTCTGCGCTTCACGTGAGCACCAGCCACCTTTAGCTTGATGACCCCATCTGAAGGGATGAAGGGAGGGGGACACACACGGGGAAACAGGGGGGTGAACATGTACACAACATCACAGAAAAACTCAGAAACAATCAAAACATATGAACTTTCTCGGGGTTCTCTTTCCTCCCTCCTTTCGCCCAGATTTCCTCCTTTGGGTTTATAGTCCAGAATTCGAATGTTCGGACTCGAGGCCGGGTGTTTACCTCCTTTCCCCGAACATCCAACCCAAAGGGTTGCGCTAGTGTGCATAGGGAATTTTCCCCTATTTACTAACGCCAGGCCCATGCCGACTTCAGGGCAGGCCTCCTTCCACCTCTCCTGCCTCTCCCCTCCTAATAAACGTAGAACTTCTTCTCACCCACTGAACTAAGGGTGAGCCCACGAACTCCCCGTGATCCTGTGTCCCTTATTACTATAGCGCTGGACTTGTCGCAATTGCAGTCCTTGGTCGTTTGTTACGGTATTTTCTGGCTGTCTCCCTTCTGGGTTTTGTATCCCTTCCCCCCTCGCAGCTCTGCTTATTGTATATTCCTGTCCGGGCTATTGCTCTATGTCCTTTCACAGGTGCTATTCCCTTATCTTCACTTAGAGCCTATTCCCTTGTCCTCTATCCGTTTTGGGCACAGTACAACCTTCCTGCCTCCCTTTCTGTAACTTTCTCTTCTCTTCCTTCATTTCCTTCCCCTCCTCCTTCCTCTCCTTTCTACTTCCCCCTCGCTGTCTGAACCCTTTCTGCTCTCCCGTTGCTATGGATACCCTCCTAGTGTGTCATCCCTCTTTACACTATTGCATTATCTTTCTGTTCTTTCTTCTATCTTTGCTGCCTCCTTTGCTACTTTCCAGACCTTCCTAACCACTTGCTGTACCCTCTTCTCTCTATCGCTATACTCTTTGTATTGCCTGCAGATTACTTCCTTAAACTGTTAGCCCTCTTACCTGCTATACTTCCCTTCCCCTTGTGGTGTTCCCTCCTTCTCTACTCTCAACTCCCTGTGTCTCGCCCCTCGCGCTGTCTACTCTTCCCTCTGTGGCTTTTCTGGGGCTGCCCCTGCATCAATTTCTGGTTTTCGCGGGCGTGTATTTAAATTTTGGCTGCGGCTGTCTATTTGGTGCCTGATCGGGGCGTTGTATCCAGCAGGCGCTCTTTCGCCACCTCTTGGGGCCTTCCGCTGTGCTGCCACACTCAAGATGGCGTCTGTCTCACCGGATCCACCTCGAGCATGATGACGTCCTTCCGGTCCGGCGCCATCTTGGATTGAGCTTTCGTCCCCGGCGGTTGAGTGTGAGCGCGTTCCTGCTTCCCGCCTGCAGCTGCCTTCCGGCTCCTGCGTCTCACCTTGGCTCCAGCTGCCTCGTGTGTCGCCGCCATCTTCTTTGGAGGGGAGCCATCATGCTTTTCCCTGCCGATGCCTATGGGATCTTCCAAGCTGCTCTCATAGTTTGTCAAGGTAAGTAGAGTTCTTATAATTGTTTATTTTACAGCCTTTGTCTTGCGGTTGAAGGACTGCGCTAAGGGAACGCTACCGGGAGCACATTACAGGGTTTGGTGGTTGTTCGTGACCCATTTAACTTGAACCAAACAACAGTAGGACAAACATATAGTCCTTGTATGCCATATTTTAGGCGGTATCTTGATGTGCCCTGGGGGACCTTTGGGCTTGAGACCAGGTGGGGTCTGGTATAGAGCTTTCTGGGGTCAACCTTTCAGGGGCCTCTCCTAGTCCCAGCTTGTGCAGGAAGGCAGGTCCCTCTTCCACATCCTTTATCATGAAGGATCTGCCACTTCTTGCCACCATTAGTCCAAAGGGAAAAGTCCACCGGTACCTGACCCCCTTCTCCCGGAGGATTTTAGTGATTGGAAGCAGGGTTCGGCGGCAGGCAAGAGTGACCGGAGACAAGTCCTGAAAGATCGATAGCCTGACCCCC